>JAOEGS010102755.1:0-10089 GCA_025447755.1 Corythornis vintsioides
ATTATAATATCCCCGCCTATTCCTGGAACTAATTGTAATGTACCCACCCCAGCTTATGAATATGCATGTAATGGCTTAATAAAAGTACGATGTATGTTTAGGAAGGTGTGCATGCTAGGAGGAAAGATCCCCCATGCACCCAGCACTGTGAATAAAGAATACTTGCTACTAAGAATAAAACTTCGGAAGCTCCTTTCGACAATCAGGTGGGAATCTTTGCGATCCCACGAGAAGGAAAATTCCAGGCAGTAGTATTTTAACATCCACACCAAGGCATTGTTGGAGCAGAACTTGGCAAGGAATGTAAAGAATAACAAGAAGGGATTCTGCAGGTATGTCAATCAAAAAAAGGAAGACCATAGAAAACATACCTCCCCTGAAGAGTAAAAATGGTGGGCTAGCAATAATGGATGAGGAGAAAGCTGAGGTTCTCAACAATTTTTTTGTGAGTTGTGTGGGAGAGCCTAGATTTATTTCTAAGAGATGGTCTGGAAATTCAGATTTTCCCTCTTGGGAGCATGACACCCACCTGAAGGGGATGTGGACCCCTATTCCCTGCATTTCTCCCAGAAATGGCTGGGCATTGGAGCACTTGTGGTGGAGAATACCCAGTGCTGCCCCAGGCTGCAAACAAAGAATGCCTGCTCAACAGGGACATTGTTTGCTGTGGAGGTAAATTTCATTGTGCCATTGTCCTCTGTACTGGGACAGGCATTTGAGAACTACTTGCAATACCTAAGGCATCCTTGCTCACCAAAGACCAGCTCCTGCGGTGAGGATTTCCACTGCAATCCTACAGCACAAAGGCAAGTAAAACACTGACTCCCACCTGTAAGTTGTCAAGACACATTCTGCGGTACTTACTCAACAGGCAGAACACTCTCATAGGAGCAGAGCTGATTTAGAACATTGTCAGAACACTTCCACAAAATACCAAAAAACACCTTCCAGTGCTCACGTGTCTTCCGTTCCTCTCTCTCATCTGTTGTCTCTTTTCTTTCAACTCCTCTTCTTTGCCCTCAGACTTAACTTCCAAGTGTCTTTTCAGTCTCAGATCCTGCTTCCTCATGTCAGGTCCACGAGTGCTTTCACATTCCTGGGTTTCAATAAATATTGCAGCTCCGTTACAAAATGCCCAATTCCAATAGAATGCAAACTCAGGACTACAAAGCCCACACTGCACAACCTGTCACTGCAACACACATACTCACCTCAGTGCTCGTTTTTCTGTACATTCCACATGCTCAAGGCACCTCAGCAGCCAAGTGTCCTGATCTAATGCTCCTATTTCTACACTTCAGAGATGCTTCTGTTTGGTGCCAACTGTCAGTGTAGCGAGACTTTCCCCTACGAATGTAAAACCACACAGCTGAGCCACCCTCTTCAGATGGTGGCATCAAACCACACTGACCTGAGGAGGACATGGACTTGATTTCCAATGATCAGGTTTCCTTGTGCTCAAAGAGCATATCTCTTTGGAAAAGCTTGGCTTGCTTCTTTTAAAATCCCATTGGAATCAACTAACTCCATCTCCTCAACCTGGTACTGCAACTCAGTAAGGACTCTTAGTTTATAGAGCAGTTCTAAACTGCATTTTTAATGCAAAGTGTAACAAAAACAATTTACAACATTTCCTCACTAGAATGTGCCTTCTGTGGCAGCTCTACCTCCCTTCAGATCCATTCAGCAATCTTCCAAAGTCTAGAATGCAGCTTTGCAATATAAAAGCCAAACCCCTTCAATAGTCTAAATTTGCTAATTCCCCTGACCAGTCCCTAAAGGTCAGATTCTCCATTCTCAGTGTACTGGCTTCTCCAAAACAGCACACAGCGGAAACTACACCTATGGTCACCTGTTCCTACAGTCGACATTGGGACTTGCAGATTTATTGGAAAGCTTAGGATAGCTGGAAAGACTCACATCCCGGGGCCGAGGTTTAATTGGCCAGGCAGGATCTAATCAAAAACCCCAAAGTCCTGCTATTGGCGCCAGGCTCAGAGCCAGGTACTGATCTGATGGCTCCACCTGTTTGTTCCCTCATTGTTTCCTGCAACTAGAGAGGAGAATGACTCGTGCTCCTCTATCCCTTGACCAGTCATCCCAAGGCCCTGAAGTCTCTCTTGATTGCTCTTGTATTTCTGGTTTTGTGTTTGTCACTGACTACCTGAGAAGTCATGAATGGATAATAATCTGAGGTCCATACAGGTAGGGAGTTTGCCCACCACATCTTTAACTCAGGAGCCAGGGAACTGGCTCTGTTCTGCATACTGGGTCTTTGTGGGTTCTCATACCAAGTGCCCACCCTCTCACCTCAGTCACCACAATGCTGTAAATTCAGCCCTTATACTGCACCAGTGCTTCTTGGGTGCTGCAGCTCTCTGGATGTGAAAGCCTGTGGAGAGCATCTTGCTGTGAGCTCCTGCACAGTGCCCAGGAAGCTGCAGAGGGGACTGCACCAGCTCCATGCCAGCTGACAGGGAATCTTGGGCCGAACAACACGGGGGTGGAGAGTCAGTGTAGTTAGGGCAGGAGGCTGCAAAGGGACATGGTGGTATTTCATAGGGCTGGGATAAACCCTTTCCAAATACACCGTGTGTGAATATCACTGTTTATTTGTGCTCACTGGCAGAGAAGGGGCTGTGATGTACTGCTGCTGTGTCACACTCAGCACAGCGGGGTTAGCCTGGCCAAAGGACCCAGAGCTGTGCAAATCACAGGACAAGCCAGTACATCATATTGTAGAAGATTCTCTATGGTCTGTGGGCTGGAATAATTCTCAGGAAAAAGGACATCTATAAAGAGATTTGCTCTCTAGAGAATCCCTGAAAATGGATGAATTTTAGGAGAGCCCAAGACAACTGAAGCTGGCACAGATCCTTCATCCAGTCTAAGCCCCACTCAAAGCAGGGCCAGCTGTAGTAGGATGCTCTGTGCCACGGCCAGCTGCTATCACCAGGCACCCAGGCTGGGGATGGGGAGACAAAGAGTGTCAGGTGGGTGACCCCAGGAAAGCTGTGCCCACTCACAGCACCTGCTGCAGGTGGAGGCAGCCACTGTCTGCAGCAGTTTCCTCCCTGTGCTGGAAGCAAGGCAGGAGCTGCAGGAAGGAGATGTTTGAGGAGCAAGGCTGGGTGCTGTTGCCCTGCTGTGCTTCTTCCTCCTCAAAGCACTGCCTCTCTGTTTCCCTTCAGCACTGAAGAGCAGCTGTGTTTCACCCCAACACCAGCTGGTTCCCAAGTGCCACAGCCACAGTGCAGTCCTGCAGCAGTGCCTCGGGGCATGGACACTGATCACTGTCCCACCAGAGACCCACTGGGCAGGATCAAATGCCCTCAGAATATCCCCGTGAATCCCACTCACTATAATGAACCTTGATATGTAAGATCCACCTCAAATGGTACTGGGCTGGGGGAGGGGGGCAGTCAGCCGCCATCCAGCTTGGAAAAAACTGCTTGATTGATTTTTTTTTTTTACATGATTTTTACCACCCCATGAGAGGAGAGTGGCAGAGACACTAGCACCAATCCCAGCTTATCTCTGATGCTGTGTGGTGCAGCTGCCTCCCTCTCTGTGCACCAGCCAACCTGGGGGCTATAGGTACCCAAAGGACAGGACATGGGAGAAGACGTGCCACCAGAGACCAGCTCTGTCTCAGTTCTGTCTTGTGACAGGGCACACTGTAGTATCAGACATCCTGGACAAAACAAAGGAGCTCTTTGGGGCAGTCATATGGAGTTTGATTCTTTCATGTCATGAAAAGATTAAAACAAACTTCCATTTCACTGCAAGGCTCATCGCACATGCACTTCCAAGTGGGACCATGGCACCTGCTCCAGACCACAGCTGCTGCTTTGGGGATGAAGTCATCTGTCACTTGCAGGAGAACATCTCTGTCAACAATCCCCCCTTCTGCAACTACAGTGACACTAAATGACTCTGAGTGATGTCTTCAGGCAGACAACCTGACCAGAGGATTTGGTGACAGCTGGCTGGGAATGAAGAGTCTCACCAGCCTCAGCTGTGGAAACAGCTTCTAGAAAAAGGACAGACTGAGGGGATGAGAACAGAAATGCTACAGCACTGTCTGAGGGGAACATTGAGATGTGAAGGTCAGGCCTGGGAAGATGGCTTCAGCCCTGAGTTTTGTGTCCTGGTTGGAGTGAGAACAGAGCTAATTCTGTTCAGTGATTTTACTTCTCAGCTCAGCTCTTCTCACTCCTGCCCTGTCTGCAGTCAGCAGCCTGTTCTCACAGGCAGGGGCTGCTGCTGGCAGTGAAAACACCCCAAGGGTAAAGTCAGTGCCAAGGGGTGGGGTGCAGACCAAGGCTACTGCTGGGGCCTGTGCCACACTGGGGGTGCAGAAAGGAAAGCTCCAGTATGCTGGGCCCAGTCTGGGACTCACCCAGTGCCTCCTCCACAGCATCAGTGGTGACAGTGATGGGATTACCATCGGGAGGTTGGGTTCTATACTGGATTTGTATATAGTTCTGTACATTCCATTTTTATTATTTTAATTTTCAAGAAAGCAGTCCCAGTTCTCTAATGGCCAAGTCTCTCTCATTTATTCTCTTTCCCTTCCCCTCTGGGGAGGGAGGGGGGTTAACAGAGAGTCGTGTTAGAGGTCTAAGGGGCTGCCACGACCTTAACCCATGACATTGTGTACTACAAACCCTGATAAAATTTTGGAGAGCAGGACTAAACCAAAACCAGCTCAGCTGTGGTACAGCAGCCTGTTCACCACCCATGCTTTACAATTTGACTGGTGGAGTCTGAACCAGCCCAGTCCATGCACCTCACTGGGTTTTTCTGGGCAAGCTGGAAGCCTGTGTCACACTGCTTAGGGTGCTGCTGTACCCTGCAAGGGCCCAGGAACTTCAGTGTGGTCCTTCCTCTGGGCACCCATGGTCACTGCAGCAGCTGAGGAAGTCCTGGTGGGGGCATCTTCCTTAGGTGACTCGAGACTCCTTTCAACTGGGATCTGGAGGCAACGACGAGACACACCAGTAACCCAGAGTCAAGGTATGGTGAGGAGAAACACTGACAGAGGCTACAAGTAAATGTTCAACAACTGGGTTCTTTTTAACAAGCAGCACCACAATGTCCTCAAGGGCAGGATGTGCCTGGAGCACAGTGCCAAGGGCACAGCGAGCGCTCACCCACTCCCCAGCTGCACACAAACCAGCTGACCACAAACCAGCTGCCCTGGGCGGGAGCTGGGCATGGGAAATGTGGGAAATTCTCCCTCTATATGTGGTCTTGATAGGTTAAGCAGTGAACAAGCTGAAGTGCAGTGACCAAAAATATGTAAAACATAATAATAATAATAAAAATTTTAAGAACAATCCTGTGAATAGCCTGGAAACCCCACACACACTTTTTAGAGAGAGGTTTAGACCATTCAATCTGCTTATCAAAAGATCAAAAAGGAAAACCAATTTCTGCATAGAGCTGGCACTGCAGGGAGCAAACAGGCACTAAAGAACTTTTTTCCTCAGTCTTTACTGGAAACTTCTCTCCCAACACCTCCCAAGCTAAAAAACCACAGGTCACAACCCTGTATGTGACAATCAGGCTCATGACCTCCTGAGAAACCTGAATATACATAAGTCTATGGAACCCAATGAGACGCACCCAGGTGAACTGGCAGATTGAGTCGTCAAGCCACTCTCAATGATAGTTGAGAAGTCCTGGCAGTCAGGTGGAGTCTCTGGTGAGTGGAAGAAAGGACATGTTACACCTAGCTTTAAAAATGGTAGAAAGGAGGACCCTGTGAACTACTGATCTGTCAGCCTCACCCTTGTGCCTGGATCAGATGGATCAGATTCTCCTTAGGAGCTCTGATAAGCCCCACGGAGGACAGGGAGGTGATCAAGGACATCCAGCCTGGCTTCACTGAGGGGAAATCCTGACTGACAAACCTGGTGGCTTCCTGTGACTGCATCAGTGGATCAGGGACAACTCTCTGGACTGCTGCAAGGCCTTTGACATACTCTCCACAGCATCCTACTGGCCAAGCTGGAGAGATGGGGATGGGTGGCCCATTCAGTGGATAAGGAATGGGCTGTATGGTCCATCCACAGGGCAGTGGGAAATGGCCCCAAGTCCATCTGGAGAGCAGTGACAAATGGTGTCCCTCAGGAGTCCCTGCTGGGCCCGTGCTGTTTAACATGTTCTCAGTGCTACAGCCAGGGGATGGAGGCACCATCAGCAGATTGGCAGGTGACACCCAGCTGAGTGGGGCTGTGGATACACCAGAGAGATGAGATCCATCCAGAGGGACCTGGACAGGCTGATGAGGTGGGCCCAGGGTAACTTCATGAGGTTCAACAAGAGCCAGTGCAGGCTCCTGCCCCTGGAACAGTCCCCACTGCCATTGCCTGAAGGGAGCTGATCCAAAGCCTGGAGAGGGGCTGTTTCCAAAGGCCTGCAGTGAAAGGCCAAGGGGCAATGGTTGAAATAAGCAAGGAGTGGATTGAGATGAGAACTAAGGCAGAAGTTCTTTCCCAGCAGAGTGGTGGGCACTGGCACAGGTTGCCCAGGGAGGTGGTGGAGGAGACATTCCAGGTGGAGCTTGAGGAGGCTCTGAGCAACCTGCTCTAGTTGCAGATGTCCCTGCTCTCAGCAGGGGTTGGACTGGATGAGCTCTGGAGCTCCCTTCCCATCCAGACAGCTCTATGATTCTATGACTCCAGTGTGGTTGATCTACCAGAGTGACAGTAAGTGTTTCTACTGACCTCAAAAGGGAAGGAGAGAGGCAGTGAAAAGTCTTGCTGGTCTGCTCTTTTCTCACTTACTGACCACGGAGGGACTGGCTCTGGAAAGCAACACTGTGTCCTGTCTGCTCAGGCCCAGTAAACCACAAATGATGTGCTTGTGCAGAAGCTACTGCAACCTCAGCCTAGTATCCATCTTCTGTCTTCACTTCCCTCCACCCAGGATGGCTGATCCACTGTCATTATCCAGGATGATGTGGCAGAGGCATCATGTCCCAGTGCTCTCATTTCAATAACCGTCCCCCATACTCTACATCCTGTTTCCTTCCTCTGGGCCCTCCTAGGAATTTGCCTCTTGCTCTTTCTGCCCGTTTCCTCAGCTATCTGATCCAACCTCAGTTCCACCCATCACCTTCATTACAAAGCTTAGCTAATTCAGTCCCCTCTATGCTCAAACTCCTTGTGTATCTCCAGCCACCTCCCTGATGGGCCCCGTCCTGGTTTGGGTGAAAATCGAGCAAATTCTATTCAGTGATTTTACTTTTTCAGCTCAGGTTTTCTAACTGGCTGAGCTTTCTGCAGTTAGCAGCATGTTTTGCAGACAGTGTCTGCTTCTAGCAGTGATAACACCTCATGTTTAGAGTTACTACCAGGGATGGAATGCAGACCAAGGCCATTGCTAGAATTTGTGTATTGCACTGAGGGGTGCAGAAAGTGACAGAGCACAGATGCAGGGAGGAGCAGACAGGACAGGTGATCCCAAACTGACCGAGGTATTCTAGCCCATACACATCATATCCAGTATATAAGCTTGGGGGTCCGGAGGTTCCCCCCTTTTCGCTTCCGGTCTCTCTCTCTTGCTTTGGCTCTCGTGGTTTGCTTTTTTTTGCTCCTGAGACCCAGTGCCAGAGTCCAGCTCCTCCACAGTATCAGTGAGGGTGACGTAATTACCATCAGGGGTTTGGGTTCGGTACTGGCTTTGTACATATTTGTATACATTTAATTTTCATTTTTCATTAAATTGTTCTAAGTTTCCTTTTTCTAATCACTGTGTCTCTCTCCCTTATTCCTTTTCTCTCCCCCTTTGGGGAGGGAGGGGGGTTAAAAGAGAGCATCTGTTATTGGTCTGGGGGTTGCCCTGACCCTAAACTGTGACAGCCCCAAAACTCCTACTGCTCATCAAGGATTGGTCCATTCCACCCTCTTTCACACCTTTAATGAAATTTCAGCAAGTGCATGAACATCTCTTGACGAGACTGGGCACTACTGTGCTTTTCAGCAAGGCAGAGGGTTCCCCCTCATAACTCTTCCCCCCGCAAGGGCTGTGCTCCCATCACCAATGCTACAGCACTGCAGCTCCTACTCACCTCATACTGGCTGCAGCTCCTGCCTCCCAGTGAGGACCTGCTTACTGCACATGATCTTCTGAAAAACAGAATAGGGTTTGCTTGGAATTTTTTTCATTTCCCTGGCCCCTTTTCTACTTACTTCCCCTTATCTTAGAAGAGCATGGGCAGGTCATTTTTGATAAGTGCTCTTTTCTTCTTCATACAATACACATCTTACTGTTCTATATAAATCACGTTGCTTTCCTGTTTTGCCTTAAGGATTCTAGTAGAGCTTTAATGGATACTACTGTAGCCAAAATCAGAGTATGCTAGCTAAGGCAGAGATCTCATCCGAAAAGCATAAATCCTTGTATGATCCTGAAAGCCAGACTCAAAGATCTGCTATAAAACCATCTAAGCCGACAAACCCCCCACCTCCCTGCAGTGGTCTCAGAGGGGATTTGTTGCCCTTTTTTTTCCTATCAAAATCAAGATGCAGAAAGTATTTCTGGTAGTTCTGCAGGTAGCTCTTAAAAGGCAAAAGCTTTCCAAATTTCAGCTCAATGCAGAGCTTCTCAATTAATTACACACCCCCATGGGTACTGGGTAGTTCATGTATGTTAAACAGGCTGTGAAAACATGCCCTGGAGACCATCTAATCAACAGCCACAGCGAGACTGGTGGAACTGTTTATGGAAAATAGGTGTGACTGGTCCCCTTCGGATCACAGCTGGTTGCTTGATGGGTTGAAAGTGTTAATGTCTCCATCAGGACTGAGATGCCATTCATTTTGGGTCAAGAAGATATGCTGGAAGTGAAACCAAACCACAGAAGTCAAAGAGCCCAAAGCTGTTGGTGCAGGAGCTCTTGTGTGGGCAGGGGCAGCTGGAGGGCTGGCAGCTCAGGGGATGGTCACTGTCAGGCAGCTGTGATCAGCCAGTGCAACTCTGTGGGGAACCACTGAGATCAGAGAAAAAAAGACTTTTGCTTTTTTAAGCTTACCTTTAACTTCCTCAACTGCTTCCTACAAATGGTGTCAGCCTTGAAGGCAAAACACAAGGCCGCCCACAGAGCAAAGGCTGTGTGGCCCCATGTGGGTGACTTTGGTCTGGATGCAGCACCACCCAGTCCTGATGACAGAGAAATATGATCCTGAACATACAAAGATTTGGGAACAAGTCTGCTCCTGCCCACGGTTCAGTTCTGCTGATGGCAGAATCTGTTCAGCAGAAATCAATCCATCAGTAGCTGTTTTGTGCTAGTAGCTGGAGCATAGGGAAATGAGAACGGCAGAGAAGTGAAGTGTTTGACAGCAGAGCCACAAGCTTCTCATTATCACACAAAGCTGCCATGTGGTTTTGGTGACAAGGAATCTGAACCCCAGCCACTCACCACCTTTATAAGCACAATCAGCCAGAAACATAAAACCATAACCTGTCAATGCCCATGATTAACTTCCTCTCACCCCTCCTGGAGAGAAAGTGCTGCCACAGACACAGGTTTGCCAAGCAGTCTCCTGCTGTCACCATCTCCCTGACAGTGTGAGGTGAGCTCTCTGTGTCCCAGACCCAGGACTACAGCTCTGTCAGAGGCAACTCTGCACCTCAAAAAGGTTTGTGGCACCAGTAGTAAGTGGAGGTGACAGGACCAATCTGCAGCTGGTCTGGAGGGTGCAATTTCTCTGCCACCCTGGGAGCACAGCCAGGGCATGGCCATGGTCATGCTGCTCTTTGTTGATCATCAGGTTGGTTTCAGCAATTTTCTTAATAAGACACACAGCAACTACTGCTCTTTCCCCAATCAGTAATAAAGTCTGAGGGTATAAACTGCTGTTACACTGAAACCCCATGGGGGGTATACTGGGCCAGCTGTAAGCTCTGCCTAGCTGCAGCCATCTCCTCAAACAAATCCTCCAGGAGGGAAGGGACACTTGTTCAGCGTGGTGTACCACAGAAACACTCTCTAGCTTGAAACTTGTCCTTGCTGCCATCTCTAAGCATCTGGAGGAAAGGAGGCTTATCACAAGTAGTCAACATGGATTCCGTAAG
>JAOEGS010102756.1:0-10088 GCA_025447755.1 Corythornis vintsioides
GGCGGGTCTTAAGTGTCTCCAGAGATGGAGACTCCACAACCCCCCTGGGCAGCCCCTTCCAGAGCTCTGTCACCCTTTGGCTTGGACAGGCTTCTGGGTAGGTGTCTGTGACTCCCTGAGTTGGAGATCCAGCCTGAGAGGCACAGCAGATAGGCAAAGCTGGCAGGACCTTAAAACGTACCACAGTGGTTGGTTTTGTATCACTTTGCTGGCTCAAATGTGCTTCGTGTTTCTTGAAGAAGTCCAGTTTGTTCTTAGCAGCCACTGTGAAGCCAGCACAGAGCTTGGGTCCTCTGAGAGACTTGTTTAAAATGTGACACTGCTCAGAGATGATGTATCTCAGTATCTCTGAGCTGGTGACCCTCTGAATGTAGTCATCTCAAACCCAGAACCATGGCTTGGGATATAGCTTGAGTTTACTAGACATCTGCTAACAGATCTGCTGGTTCTGCTTGGGTTCTGCTTTTTTCCTTCAGCTCACAAGCAAGGTTTTTATTTTTCTATCAGCTGTGGATCACACATTCACATGGTTTTGAGCAATTGTTTTTTACTAGGAGCCCAGCTTGCTTCAGAATTGGTTGCCTAATGCTTTCAGAAGCCACAAGGCAGCAGCAAACCGTGTCTGTCTTGGCCTGGGAATTGTACAAAGTAATTTCCCAGTGCATTCAGCAAGTTGCCTCTGCAAAGACCCCTGAGTTTTTGGGTAGGCAGAACCTTCTGCATGAAAAGCCTCTCCATCTGCTGATGTTTTCCCATCATGCAAACAACAGCATCAAAGTGGTGTATTTGCAGACCTGCAGGAACAGAGGACAGCATTTACAGGTGGGATCCCACTTTTCTGTTGAGAGGATATCCCTGTGCTTTCAGGAGATCCTCAGCATAAGGTTAGCATTGAAAGGCTTTTGTGAAGCTACATGCCAAGCTTTTTGCACTAAGAAAAAGGATGTAGCTTGTGTCACTCAGCTGCATTAGTGTCCTCATTCCATTCATAAACAACAAACAGTCACTTATTGTTTCCAAAAAGCTGATTTGTAAAGCAAATGGAACTGCTTTCTAGGTTACATGGAGAGGGCACCTCTAGGGACACAGTGTTGGTGGAAACTACTTCAAAATAGAGGGAGGGCTATGGGCTGCTTTTAAACAGTCATCTCTATCTTGGGTATTTAGTGAGAGGTAAATATTTTTCCTGCTGCACTGTGTGTCAGAAGATAGTACTGCTTTCATCATTGTCTGAATGGTTTTAGCATGTTTGTTAAATAATCTCCTGTCAGTTTACTAATATTTGGCAGTAGAGTGCTCAGCTCTATTATTTGCAGTCACAAAAGCAGAAGGTGGAACATTAAATCTCAGTGGCTCTAAATTTTGGAGATGTTCATAACCATTTCTAAACTTTTTTTTTTTTTTGCTTGTTTCCCTCCTCATTCATTCATTTGACCTTTAATGACCAACTGAGTTTAGCAATAAAATTCCGTCTTTCTCACTGCTGTGTTGTCTCACACCATGGACCTTTCTGGCTCATGTGCTTAGGGTGTTTCCAGAATAATTCAGTTTTTTCTTGTGTACTTTTTGCAGTGTAAAGCAGGTACTTGTCTGGATTTGCTGGCTGGGGACCTGTTTGCTAGAAGAACTGCTTTTAGGGAAATCATGGATGCTGTCCAGAGAAATGGGAATGAGTTTTTAAATTGAAAAGGAGATTTTCTTTAATTGTTTCATACTTTAAAATGATAACAAGTATGATAATAATTAAGTCAAGAACTTTATTATTTTTCCTATGGATGGAAAGTCAGGAGCAGTGATGGATATAAAAACTGTTGATTTTTTGGTACTATCTCCACCAGCATTAAGGGTTGCACCTGAAGATATAATATAAAAATAGATTAGCTATGAATTTTACTCTTTTATTATTATTTATTTGTAAGAAGTAAGGACTTTGTATTTAATAGAAGCATTATCTATAAATTCACAATGCTGAATTATTTTTCACCTAGAATTTTCCCATTATTTAAGCTTGAGGCTGAATTTCTCTTTAGAGTAATCAGGCAATGGAAGGGATGTATTGTTTGGGTGACTAAATCCATTTTTGTTTCTCTTATGGTGAGTTCTACAGAATCCATTGAGCTTGATGCTTTTTTTTATGGATAGATATTCTTAACTATATTGTGAAGTGGGCCTTTACAGTGAGAACCTGAAAGAACCACTCAATTAACTGTACATTAACTAGGGGCTTCATGTAAAGCCATGTGGCTCATCTATTTTAGATTATTTAGGTAGGCTGAGTTAAAATGTACTAAACAAATATGCCAGCCCTTCTACCAAAATATTAAAAAAAAAAAAAAAAAAAAGTATTTTGAGTGGGCTGTCAGTAGCATTTCTATATAGAGATAAATTTTTAGGTGCTTCTGAGGAACAATTACTTCCCCCTTTACATGTTGTTTGTTTCCCCAGTCCTAGAAGGAGCAAAAGACATTTCCTGTTCCTGAGAAATGAATTGAAAAGAGTAGTGTGATTAACAAAATAGAATGAATCTATCTTTTATATTTTTTTTTGCATGGCTGAAAAGAAAAAATTTAGAGGGCACTATAAATTATATCTCCTGGAGAACTTGATTGATTTAAATCAGTAAGAGCTACAAATCTTTGAAGTATTTATGTCTTTCCTAGTGTCTTCTAAATTAAAAAATCACCTTTAATGAGCTTTGTCATCTGTGAGATGAGTAGAAGATTTTTTTCATCACCCCTGCAGTCATGTTTGAACACAAACATTCCTGACTGGTGCAAATTTGTGAAAACTTCAGTGTAACTATAGACTTGAACAGATTTGCTGTAAGGAACCTTGCAGGGTACCTCATAGTTAAGAGTATTCTTCATTTTAAAAGTGGACTTCTTGTGATCTGTGTAGGAGACTACAGCTGAAGAGCAGAATGAAGTCATCAGGGGACTACCAAGCCTTCAAGAGGCCAAGAAGGACCAGGATGACCTACAGGAGGAGGTACCTGGTCAGATGCACCAGTTACTTCAGTTACAGCAGGTGTCCCTCTCCTCCAACCTTCATTTCCTTATGAAGAGAATAAGGACAGGTTTGGAAGATGAACAGAAAAATGTTGAGCTTGTTGCATAGCTCTTCATAGCTCACTTTGCAGTGACAGTGATTTCAGGGTGAGGCAGTGTTTGCTCCAGATGCTAGGGAGAATACTTCAGTCCTTGCTAGAGAATTTTGCCCAGTACTGGTTTGGAATCTACACACAACAATCCCTGTAGTGATAAAGGCTTAGATGGGATTAGTTTTACTTGCCTTTGCCAAAGAAAACCAAGAGTACCCACCTGAGAGCTGTGACAGGTCAGCTGTTTACCTCAAACACAGCAAGTGTCAATGTCACTTGGCTGGAAGAAGGGCATTTAAAATGACCTCAAGACAGTTGATGCAGCCCCTGTGCCACACAGGAACCTGCTTCAGTGCAACAAGGTGATCATGGGTATAGTGCCTGGATAATGAAATGGAATAAAGCCTATCATCTAATATTTATTTTTTATTCTTTTTTTTTTTTTTTTTTTCTCTGTGTGTGTGATGCTCAGTGTACTTCTGGCTGTTCTCTCCAAACATCTCTATATTTGTTGTAGTATATTTCTAAGATTTGATACTGATGTTTCCATACCATTTCTGGTTTGCAAGATAAGGATTTCACTGGGTGGGATTACAAGGCTTAAATGCCTGGATAAGAATGGAATGAAAAGAACCCAATCCAAACAAAGAACCAAAACCCCCAAACAAGTAAAAACAAAAACTGGAACTTGCTGAAGCCCACTCTTGAGGGAGCTACTCATTCCCTGGAAAAGAACCTCTGCTCAGAAAGCTCTTTAAAAGAACAAGAAATACTGCTTAGATCTATGTGCATGTCTGATTGGTATTGACAAATCTGTGGGAATAGTGAAAGCTCCTCTATGGATGATGAGATTTGCTCCATAAGCTGTTGGAAGACAACACAAAGCCTCTGAACAGCTCTTCAGGCATGTTCTAGATGTGGCTACTCATGTGGTGCAAGTTGTTTGTTAGAAGCATGTCACATTTGATAACAGCTACAAGCCTTAGAAAAAAAAATGTTTAAAAACTAATAAAACCCATGTTATTTTACACCCATAGGGTCAATGTTTTCATCTGGGGGGATGGGGAGAGAGAAAAACATTGTTAGTATTGAGCTATAAATTGCTTGCAGAGAAGATTAGTTTTGTTCATTGTCCTCTTCTGTCCAGTCTGTTGGAAGTCCAGTATCATCTCAAACCTGACAAGATTTATCTGGCTTTTGAGGGAGGTTCTTATTCATGGGAAGACAGGGTAAATCTGCAGTAAATGAACACAGTGCATCTTATGCACACAGTGAGGCTTGTGTATGAATTTTTCTGATAGAAACTTTGATCTGACTCTGAGTACCTTTCTGTGTTCAGGTTAATGAGGTGCTGAGGAGCAAAACCCCTGGGCAAAATGGAGTGTTAGAAGCTCAGAAGTTTCAGAACCACCTCAGAGAGCAAAATGGACATTTGGAAGTGCTGCCTCAGGAAGCACAGCTTGAGCCTTCTCAAAAGGTAACAATTCTTTGGAGTGCCTGTATAAGGGTGAGTTGTAGGCAGTTAGGTTTAACCACTCTAGAAACAATCACAGTGAATAAAGCAGCTTAGTTCAAGGAGAACACATAACATGCTGCTTGCTTGTTTGTTTGTTTGGGTTTTTTTCCTTTCCAATATGTATTTGAAATGAGGTGATAACTGACCTGCTCTAGTGGCATGGTCATGAAGAGCATCTTGAGAAACAGATGTGTGGGTTTTGTGATTTCCAACACACAGAAGAGGAGCATCTGAAAAGATTTCTGCTTTCCTTTGAGCACACAACCAGTGAGGCCACAGGTGGAAGCCTTAAGCTTTGAAGTGGGTCAGGTTGAGTCAAAACTGGACACAACTGTCCTGTTGAGCTACAGGAGGAGTTTTCCCTGTGCAAATGGATGGGAGCTGGAGAGATGTCTGTAGCTCTGCCTTTAGTTCAGACTGACAAAAATCCTGTTGCCTAGGCCAGTGCTACATCCTCCACTCAACAGAAGTTGGTACATGACAAGCATGAGACTTCAGGAAATAAAACCATGGCATAGTTCAGTGGCATCCTTCTTATGGAAGATTTTGAAGAATACCAAAGATACTCTGCTTGCCCAAATGGAAGAGGATATGAAAGCTACAATGGGACAGCTATACAAAGGCATAGGACAAAAAGAACAACATATTAAAAGTCTTCAAGACCTACAGACATCAGAAAGATCTGGCTTGGCTTGACTACAACATACTCTTTCTCTCCAGGACTCAGAACAAATTAAAAGATGAGCTAGCTCTGTCCTAAGTAAAAGAACAGCAACATATTGAAGAACAGAAAATCAGTCACAGCAAAAGATATTTGCAGTCAGCTGGAGAACTTGAGGGCTGAGGTGGAGAAGTGGCACAGAAGAGAAATTGCAGAAGCCAGGCAGGTATATGAAGAAATGATTTAAAAATCTAAGAATGGACTCAAAAGAGTTAAAAAAAAAAAAAAAAAAAAGACCTCTGTGCTCTGAATTCTCAGGAACATATTCAGAATTTGAATGGCATTATAATTGACTTAAAGAATAAGCTTCATGACTCTGAAATGAATAAAGAAAATGTGAGGAAAACTTGAAAAGCAACAGGAAGATTCCCAGAGAGAAAAATCTGAACTGGAGACTGAATATAAGGATTCAACAGCCTGAAGTCTCAGCTTTCTGATGCAGAATTGCTGGTGAGGGAAGCCCAACAACATAAGCAAGAATTCCAGTCCTTGAATGAGGAGATTCAGAAACTGAGTTATTTCATCCAGGAATTAATTACAAAGGTGACCCAATGAGGCTGAAAAAAACATATACATGCCAATAAAAATAAATATACCAATAAAAACCTAAGGAAATCGAGGGAAAAGCAGATTTTACCAGAGAAGGAGCAGAGCTTGAGAATAATTAATATATATAAAAAAATATATAATATATATAAAAATATATCTGAACATTCCCTGCAGATACATGAGCAAGAGCATGGCTGTGGAATCTCTGAGCTGACTGCTACACAGGAGGAGGAGATGGAGAAGCTCCATGATGAACTCCAGAGAGAGCAGCAGCAGCACTGGTTGGCTGAACTTCAGCAGCAAATGGCAGCTCAGCTGCAATCACAAGTAAATTAACACAGTAATTAACTGCACTGGCTACTTGGCAGTTGCAAAGAGAAGGCTCCTTCATTTCTTTGTGCTGGAATTGGAGAATTGGGAATGTTCTCTTGGTGGGTGGTAGGAAATGTTTTCTACAATAGCTCTCCAGGACTCTCATTGCAATGAGATTGTCATGTGAATTCTGAGGAAAAAGTTGATTCTGAAACTGATGGGTTAAAAATAAGACTAAAAAACTTTGATTTTTCATGCTTTGATCAGTTTAACAAGGAAATGAATAAAAAGTCCTGAGATGGCCCCCCTCCCCCATTTTTATTTATTTTTTTTTTTAAATTTATCCCACTAATGTAATTAGGAATGCTTTTGGGCTAAAGTTGGCATGTAAACCTGACTTTTTTCCTCTGTATATTTACTGGACTTTTTAAGGCTTCCCCTAAATGCAAGGTGGAAATGGAAAGAATCCCTTCAGTGTTAGGTCTAATTCCAAGATGCTGGTGTATTGTTTATTTAAGAACTGAAAAAAATGGTTGGACTGACTTTTGGATGCCACTTGTAACTGGTGGATATTATTTTAATTATTTTTTTTAATGAAGCATGGTGAATTTTATTTTTACTTTTCCAATACCACTTCAGAGTTTTGTGTTTTCAATAAATGAGAGCCAATGGCAAAGGTGAGGAATGTTTTTACCAGGCAGTGGAGGGTTGGGGTGAGCTAATGCTCTGCTCTGGCACGTGGGGATGGGGACAGATCCAAGGTAATGGGTAGGAGATGAAATTCAGAGGCAGGTCAGGAAAGCTTTTACTTTCCCAGGTTGTTATTCCAATAGCATAACAATAATCTGCTGATCTTCAGGGTTCTGTCCATGTGTGAAGAAACTCTTCAGGTGCAGTAAGGCAAAACTTAGACCTTTTTAGCAGTCAGAAAGCAATTTGTCTTGCAAAAAATGGAACACTTTTTGTCACGGGGGGTGGAAAACCCAACCTTTTCCTTCTCTGTTCCAGACACTGCACAGCCTTGAGCTGGAAGCTTTACGCCTCAGCTTAAATAATATGCACACCTCTCAGCTTGAGCTCACCCAGTCTAACCTGGCAAAGGAGAAGGAGACTGCCCTGGTGGAGCTGAGGGAGATGCTCAATGCTAAACATGCTCAAGAGGTGGCAATTCTGCAGAGCCGCCAGCAGCTGGAGTGGGAGAAGATGAAACAGCAGTGTCTGAAGGAAAAAGAAGAGCTTCAGAGCAAGTATCAGCAAGAATTAGGTATTAAAATTGAAGGAATAATGGTCCAGATATAGAAACCCAGCAGTAATCTTCTTCCTCCACAGCTTGCTGAGTTGCTGCAGAGCTCATCTTCTGGGGGACAGTGGCTAGACTGGCACAAGTACATCTTTTCTAGAGGAAAATGAAGTTGTCCAGACCTAAGTTGAACTTTTCTTCATTTTTTTTGGTGTTTTGCAGCTGCTTCTGTGGCACTGTACTGACCTAGTTACTCTCAGGATGCAGTAAACAGAGTTAGAATTGAATTGATGCAAAGAGTAGATCTCTTACCCTTTAAATTTAAGGGATTTGATTGCCCTAAGTCAGCTTAAGCTACTGCTGTGTTTCTGACAAGATATGGAAATGCTTCCTGGCTTGCCCTCTCTGACTCCAAAAGGAGAATAAAAGTGAAAAAGGAACTGTGAGAACCTGCAGCTGGGTGCTCTTTGAGAGGTGTTTGATAGCAGATTGTATTCTGGTTTCAGCTAGAGCAAAGCTGCACTTGATAGTACTGAAGGCTGCTGCTGCTGCTCTTTGCATTGTTTGGGATATTTGCCTCAGAGCAGGAGACCATTTCTGATCTGTATGGCAGAGCTTGGAGGCTTTTTGGAGAAAGGTGAAACCTGCAGCAATTCACTGAAGGAGTTTAGGAACCATTCCTTTAGTTGTCCTTCCCTAAGAGGAAAGAATGCTTTAGAACTGTGTCTTCCTGACCCACATGTTACCATGAGTAATATAGTGGATTAATGGTCTGCTGGGATTTGGGAGCAGAGTCTAGATACAGTTCTGAAGATCAATGCTGTTTAGGTGCTTTTTGGCCATGTAACTTGAATATAACCACTTCAGAGTGCTTGAACGTAGAGGCTGAGGGGGAGAATCTGGAATCAGGTGATGCAGGAAAGCTGGAGGGGAGATGTGGATACTGTTACCTGGGGAGCTAGAGGAAAGACATTTCAGGGAGGCAAAGATTTGGTAAAACTCCACTGGGTGTGAGTGCTGGGACACTGTCTTGTGATTTCAATATTTCTTTCTCTACTGGACCATCAGCTGGATAGGTGGCCCCATTTCTCATTTCCCACTGAAAGACTTGAAATAAGGTTGCAAACAAAGGCAGCAGTAGTTTGGAAGCTCCAAGGAGGAGGCTGATAATCCTTTCCAGGGTTCTTGCAGATCAAGAAACATGCTTGAACAAGAAGTAGGAATGAATCAGGGAAGAAGCCATTGGTGTCTGCAATAACTGGGCAGAGAATAGCATCCTAGGTTAATGGGGCAGGGTGCTAGTGAGACCCCTCAGCCTGTTCTGAGGTGTGCTGGCAACACTGAAGCACACTTGAAGTATTATAAAGATGAGCTGGGGGCTCCTGAGGTGATAGGAGCCACCAGGGAAACCCAAGGGAAATGCTTCCAAGTAGTTAAGGAGGTTCCTCTAAGAAGGTGATGGGGCAGACAAAGAAGGAAGGAAGATGGGGACAATCAGGGTCTGTTGCAACAGAGCAAGGGAAGACAATCTTAACTAAAAGAAGGGAGATTTAGTCTAGATGGAAGAAATAGTTTACATTGAAATGTATTAATCTTTTATTTCACAGTTGATCAG
The DNA here is from genome assembly GCA_025447755.1 of Corythornis vintsioides. NCBI lineage: Eukaryota > Metazoa > Chordata > Aves > Coraciiformes > Alcedinidae > Corythornis > Corythornis vintsioides. Next base: position 9,054 of record JAOEGS010102756.1, read on the forward strand.
AGAAAGAGGATAGAATTGGAAATGGAAGAAACACATAACCAGGCATTAGAGGTAACAATTCTCTTCTTTGTATCAAAAAAAGTAAAACTGCTTTCAGCAAACTAGGGCTGGGAGTAGTCCCTGTCCACTGCACATTGATTGTAGTGGACAAAAAAAAGAGAAAAAAGAAAAAGTCCTAGTGTGCTAGACATATTTGCTGTAATAATGCATGTCCTGCTGTCTTAGACTCTCAGAAGAGACTGGGAATTGGAGTCTGATAAGCACTTCCAAAGTGTCTTTGAAGAGCTGTCTGAAAAACATGAGGCTGAAATGGTGGAACTGCAGAAAACAATGGAAATGGAATTAGAAAAAGTCAAAACAGAGCTGGAGCTTCTTTCTCAGGAGAATGAACAGTCTAAAAGTAAGTGCCATGGTCTAGGAAGGGGTTGTCTGTATGGAACAGTGGCAGAGCTACCTGTTTTTAGAAGCTGTAGAGAAAGCACATCCAGGACATACTAATTTGTACTCCTGCTGAAAAACTAGGGCAGGAGTTGTACAGGTTAAGTAGCCAGAGTGGTGGTGTAACAGAACTCCTTTTTAATTGTAGCAACATGTAGAGAAATGGAGAAGCAACACCAGTTAGCCCTTAAAAACTTACAAGAACAGCTGGAGGCTGAACATAACCAGCTCCTAGAAGATGTGAAAATGCAAAGCCAAGAAAAAGAACAGAATCTTCAGCAGGAGGCAAGTAAAATTTCTTAAGTAGTTGATTACATACAACAAAAGGTAGACCACGTGTCATTTGTCTGACATGTCTGTGCTTAGGAATTTTATTGGAAAACTAAAATGCATCTGATGAAGTAGGTAAATGTGCTGGGATTTCTCTGTCATGGTTCAGAAGCTTGGAATGTAATTCCCATTTGGTGCTGTTTCTTCCTCTGCTTTCTCCTTCTTTCCTTTTTTTTTTTTTCTTCTCTTCTTTCCTTTTTTCCTCCCCCCTTCCCTTTTTTTTTCTTTCCCCCTCCCCTTGTTTTTTTTCTGTTCTGTGTCTTTTTT
>JAOEGS010102758.1:0-10074 GCA_025447755.1 Corythornis vintsioides
AGGATGTACCCACCACCCTGCAGCACAGGTACTTTTGGGTAGGATTTTGTAGAATGGCTCGTTAACTGCACTGGCAGGATGCTTAAGTCATGAGACTTCATAGTCTATTGCAGTTCCGTGGTGCTGCCTGTTTTTAGGGAAGGTTCATATAGTGAAGGAATACTTGGATACCAAATAACTGCTCCTGTCTTTTCTGGGCTTTGTCTTCCTTGTATTTTCCTTCCAGTTTTCTAGCACAATAGGTTTCTCGTCCCCTCTCAAGGTTCTACAGCACAGCCCTATATTCAGAGACCATTAAAGAACATTATGCTGTTGCTGAATAGCAAATGGGGAATATGTGGAAGTGGTACTTGTAGATGATCAAATTTAATACTTTTTGTCATCTTTGCTTCTGCTACCCTATGACATTGCATGCAAATGGAGACACGTGTGTCCTGTCGGGTTCAGAGTTGGCAGTCATCTTAGCATCAGACAATTGACAAGCATCTCTGAGTACATCACTGTATTGTAAATACATACTCTGGAAATTATCTTGCCTGTCAACACGTCAGCATGTGTTTTAAAATTTGTTCAGTTGTGTTGTCTTCTTAAGCCATGGAGATTTGCAGTTCTCTTGCTAGCAAAGAAAAGCTTAATGTCATACAAATGAAAAGCTGATTAATTTTTGTTATCTGAGACAAACTTTCGTCTTTCAGGTGGATCCATTTCACACCTTATTTGGAATTGCTGGACTATCTTTATTAGGAGAAGAACAAATTAAGTCCGTCAATCCTGTCTTCTGTATGCCAGAAGATGTCCTTCAAAGAATAAATGTACAGCCTGAGCTTGTGAGCTAAGCCTCATAGAGACGAAAGGTTGATATGCCTCGTTGCTTTGGTTTTGCTGATTGAAGTAATCTCATCTCCGAAACTGTTAGCATATTCTTCTTTGAGATGCGTTTACATTATAAAAGTAAAGCAATAGCTTTACTGTGGGCTTTGTCACTTTGTAAACTGTATCAGAACAGGCTGTCTAATAATCCAAGTGTAACATGTTCTTTGGTTGTATATAAGAGATGTAGAAACATTTCTAATCTGTATCTAAATACACAGGCCTCTGGGATTTTTTGTTGTATTTTGTTTGTTTTGGGTTGGCTTTTTTTAATATGTCAAAGCAATAGTGTGAATGCTTAATTTGTGTATTTCTGTAAGATCAGCCGTGCTAGCATGTTTCGATGGTGGATCACACAAAGCACTTTTTCTTGAGTCAGCTTGGTCAGATGAAGTCAGCCTTATGATTTCTGACGGTAAGAAAGTAAGGAAGATGGACATGCCTTTTGTTTCTGCTTTTCCTGCCATACACTTGGAATTCTGTCAGAGAAGGTCTAACACCATCTTCACGAGTCTGAACACATACGGAAAGTTCGTTGTAGGATTTGAAGTTCAGGATGGTGTCAGTATCTGAAATCAGCACGTGATGTCTTACATCCTTTGCTCTGCAGTGAGACTGAAGTTTCTGGTGCTCTAGCTCATCAAGATGTCTGACAGGTGATGCGCAGTGCTGAGAAAGCACATGCCTCAGAGCTGGGAGTCTGGGAGCCGTGCCCTTCACCTGCTGAGGAGCTGCAGTGGATGGAATTGCTCTGTAAAGCTGACTAGCCATCAAACTACAACTGCCCAGATTTCTGGCCTAGTCAAGGCTGCTTCAGATTGGAATGTTTTTTATGTGGATTTATTAAACTCCAGAGAGAAAATGGTGCCACATTGCTAATTAAAATCATTTTAGGGGTGTATACGACAGGCTAACGCGCAAAGCAGCATTTCAGTGTTCCAAAACACCAGTAGAAGAACGTGTCTTTAAGACAATTCTTAATGTAAACGAGCTCGATGTTTTTTAATGGGGATATTTTGGTATCTAAACTCTTAATGGGGGGAAACTATCTGCGGGGCTTGTTTGAGCAGGAACAATGAATGTGAGACAGGCAACATGTCAATGCTTCACTCCCGTTTCAGAGAGCATAGTGGGGCTCGGCCCCGCGTTCCGCTGTCCCCATTCAGCGCCGGTACCCCCGTTGCGTGGCGGGGCCGCGGCCGTGCTCGAGGCTCGTGCGCATGCGCGGGGCGTGTGGCGGGGGCGGGGTGGCGGCCGGCGGGGGGGGCCATGGCGGGCGCCTCGGGATGGGATCGCGCCTCAGCCGCCTCGGAGTCCTATCCGGGCCGCGGCTCTTCCACGTCGGGGTTGGTCGGGCGAGCGGAGCGGACGCCTCGCTACAGCCTGGGGCTGCTGCAGACGCCTCGCAGCACGGACAGCACTGGCGGCTTCTCCAGCAGCGGGCTGAGGCCGGGCAGCTCCAGCGGGGAAGGCCTCGCTCCCAGTCGGGCTGCCGCTGGTAGCAGGGTGAAGCCGCCGGCTCCCGGACGAGGAGGTGGGAATCTCCGAGACTATCCCTTTCTTTTACCTTGTCCTCTTTGCTTGTGTCGGGCTTCGAAAGAGCTGTTACTGAGAAAGGGTGCAGAAAACTGCCAGTAAGGAAATTCCCCAAAGCAGGGGTCGTTTAGAAAACCGGCGGTTTATTACAGTGCTGAGTTCACGGGGATCTCCTAGAACGCACACCCACCGAGGTGATCCACACTACACACGAAACTGGTTGGTGGCTTTCATACAGTTGCAACACTCATGGCTCAGTAACGATAAGGTGTTTTCTGTTTGTCAACTTTTACACAACAGACATTAGCGGTTAGCAGGTGTTAGTGCTGCTGGCCAGGAAAGACAGGTTTTTCTACTCGTCTAGGCATTTGGATATAGCGTAAGATCAGCTTTACAGCGAGGGTTAAATTACTTAAGTTTCTGGTATCGCTCTTAGCACCATCTGGTTTTCATTCAGCCCATCAGGTTCCTCACTCTCCTTTAAACAGATCTTTAACATTTTATTTCTATTTAGATAGTAGTGTCCGAGTCCCCCGTTGGAGTCAGCAAACTGGTTTGAATTGCAACACTATTTGTTTTACCAGACACCCATACCACATTCCCTTGGTCAGGGGTTTTGCCTTTGTGTTTGAGTTTTTTTAGCTGGTTGGTTTTGGTTTTTGTTTGTTCGTTGGTGGGTTGTTTTTGGTTTTTTTTTGTGGTTGGCTTGTTTGGGGCCTGGCCTTTGACATAGTTGCAAGTGCTGTATCCTTGATGTTTTAAGAAAGTTTTGGTCCTTGTGCCATTTGCCATAATTTCCGTGAGGCTGCTGTTACCTCCAGTCTCCTGGTTTCCTCTGGGGATGAGACTTAACATCTCCTGCATACTGACCATGTGAGTGTCACTCATGAGATTTGAGCTTAACATGAAAGTCTGCATCTTGGCAGACAGAAAAAAAATGTTCACGTTATGTTTTTTTCAGTGGAAAAACTATAAAAAGAATTGGAAATTATTTTAGTACTTGGTGAAATGCCTTCTCAAATACATCTCCTTTTCACATGAATTTGGAAAAAGATGCATGGGTTTGGGTAATGTACATGATCAGTCCTGACTTAAATTGTATTAGTGCAGTCCAATGTAAACAAAGATTTTCATTGGCACTGCTAGTGTTGTGGGAAATAACCACATCGAGCTTGTTTTCAAAACAGATGGATTTTTGTTTCATTGTATACTTTGGAGAGCTTTTATAGTATGACATAAAAGATTATTACTTAGATGTCTCTATGTTTAGTAAAAAAAAATAGTTTTATAAGCTGTGAATTTATATATTGCTTTCTGAACAAAAACTGGTCAGGTTTTTTTTTTTTTCAGTTAAATGATATAGAATGTAATGTGTCTATTTTGTTTTTTCTTTCCCCACTCAGAATCGTATTTTGGGGACAAAAGTTCTTATGTAGAAAATGCAAGTTCATTGAATCTCACCAGTTCCTCATCAGTGCGAGGCCTGAACAGCAGCACAGGAGCAAGAAAAGCACCCCTCTCTTCTAGCAGATATGTTTACAGAAGCCACACCCCTCTTATAGGACATTCAGGTAAGATTAACAGTTCTAAAACAAAATAGTCCTACTTATACTATATTACATAAAACATTTCTAACATGGTTTTATTTAAACATACTTTATTTTTTATGGTGATAAAGCAAGATGTTGAAATATTTTCAAGACATAATGTGTTTTCTGCTACAGAGGATGGCTGCCAATGAAAGATGCACCTATGGGTGAAAATACTGCTTTAGATACTGAGTATATGTTTTTGTATTGGAACTTCTTGTTGCTTACTTTTCTTCCATGTATAAATTAGAATTCAGACTTTTCTTTCAAATTGTCCAAAATTGAGTTATTTTTGTGGACACGTTGTTTTGTGTCATGACTGAACATCCCAAATTTATGCACATTTTAAATCAGGGTTTCTTTTATAGGCTTGTAATACATTATACATCACATATTGTGGTGTCATTATCAAGTTTCTTGATAGAAGACAAGAGGAAATGGCCTCAAGCTGCTCCAGGGCAGATTTAGATGGGAGCTGAGGAACAATTTCTTCTCCTTCAGGGCTGTCCCAGGCTGCCCAGGGCGGGGGTGGAGTTCCCAGTGACCCCTGGAGGGGTTTCCAAGCCCCCTGTGGAGCTGTGGTGCTGAGGGACATGGGTCAGTAGTGGCCTTTCTTTGTTTAGCACTGAGATAGTGACTCAAACTGTATTTGTGTGCTGCAGAAATGTGATTAGTTCTGACGGTCTCAAGCAAATGCACTTAACAGTCTTTTAATGTAGGATTGAGATCCTCTTACTTCAGGAAGTGTAACTTGTCCGTATGGTATGGCAAGTAAGAAGTTTCACTACCAAATATTTTGTATTTTAACTGAGTTTGTCAAATTGAAAAAGCTTTCTGTGGATGTGGGAGTATAAATACACATTTCACTTGGAATGGAAAAGTATGGTTCTGTGAGTGCGACATGGTGGCTCATAACTGCATATATGCAACTGTGTTACAGCTACATCCTCATCTGCAGCCTCTGCCCACCCTGTTGCATCAGTTATTGTAGCTGTAGTAGAAGGAAGAGGCCTTGCCAGGGGCGAAGTAGGAATGGCCAGTCTTGATTTAAAAAATCCTGAGGTGGTATTATCCCAATTTGCAGACAATACAACTTATGCCAAGGTATTGTTGCGTGCGTAGGTTCTGTATCCCTCACATGCTGATCTTTGTGACTTTAAAAAGCTTACGACTAATGGGGAAATAAGACTTGGAATTTGTAGAAGAAATTTCTCAGAAGTGGAAGTTAAAAGCTAAAAAGTGCAACGCTGAAAGGATATTTTCTTTGATATTTCTTCACCGCACCTCAGATTTTAAATAAAGAGGAAAGAATGTTTTGCAAAAGAAAAAATAGACTTTCTGCAAAAACCAGTGTTTGAACTACGTAGGGGTGAGAAGCCTTGTTTTGAAGAGCATTGGGCAATATATAGTAGTAGAAACTCCAAATATTTTTTCATCAGGCAACAGGTCTGCAAGCAGAACTGCATAAATGGGGAGATGAGTGGAGGGAGGGGGTGTAACTAGCGTGGCTTTTTATGGTTGTGCAGGTAGTCCTCCTTGATTAGTCTGAAATGAAATTCCGTCAGTTTACAGCCAAGTGTTCTGCTTGCCAGCACTGTGTACTCTACATTAAAATTGAGAGTAATTGCTCTAGTTTATGCAACACCAGCAGTAGTAAAATATCTCATGTAATGGTTTTGTAGTAGTTAAGCATACTAGAAAATAATGTGGCTTCTAGAATCTTTACAATATTCAAAGAAATAAAAGCTAAATTTAATTTAGAGAATAAGTAGATATATTCAACATATAAAGAGCTATCAAATCTTTACTAAAATATGTTGTATAATGTCTTTTTTGGCTTTATGTTTTGGGGTTTTTTTTAATGGTGCTTTTAATGCTTATTCTAGTCTTAACACAGAAGTACATCTTGAATCTGACAGCCACATAAATAGTTCTGTGATACACAGCAGTAAAAGTGAAATGTCTACCTTGAAAACGTAGGTGCATGAGTAAATGTAGGCTTTCAGCTGATGATGTGGCAATTAAATAACAATTCACTTAGAGGTGTGAAAGTAAAAAATTGATTTGCTTGTATCTAGAAAAAAGTCTCATGTAATTAAAAGAATTCACTCATTTTAATAGTTACATAAAGATTGCAGTTACTTCTTGAAAAAGTAAGACTGAAATAAATGTTTTAAGGCGGGGTTAGAACAGAGTCTACAATAAGTCTCAATTAAAAGATTATTAGTGTTCAGACCTGCTGCACTTCTTCATCTTCCAGAGCACCACTAACCGTTTACCTGCAAGCTGACGTGTCAAGTCCTTATCCCACCATAGCCATGGGACACAGCTGTGAATATCTGTCTGTTGCTTCAATGACACACTTGTTTCTGTGCTTAAATAACAGGGAGAGATAAGATACAGATAAGTTTGACATATTAGTGTAGAAGTTAGCAGAAAATTTGGCCTTTGCAAGATTGGAACAGTGACCTTAAAATATAAGGACTCTATAAATCTTTATGGCTGGTTTATTATTGTGTAAAAATATTTTAGATTATATGTGGATTTTTACTTAATTACTTTGAATTTCTTTGTTCAGGTTATTACTAAACTCAAGATTTTAACGCCACTAGAAATAATAATGTCCAACACTGCTTGTGATGCAGGGAACACAACAAAATTATTCAGTCTGATAACAGAACATTTCAAAGTAAGCTCTTACATTTCATTCCATATTTTAGAGTTCTTATTGATCACTTTTATATGATGGCTGATTTGAGTTGTTTCCACAACTTACAAAACCTTAAATTCAGTTGGATTTTGTGTTTTCTGTGATATTCAGGCCTAATTTTATCATGGTAAAGAATAATCTAAATGCAGCTTCGGTGGTGCTAGTTCTAATCCAGACAGTAGCAGCGATAAGTATAGTACTGAGTAAAGATGGAACTTTTGAATTTGTGTCTCTGAAGTAATTTGAGCACTGCCAAGTCTAGGAAAGATGAAAAAAATCAAGCAACTTCTTTGTTCTCTCAGTCTGATAAATAGATGGGGCTAATATATCACAGAATAGGAAAAAGAGCGCTACCAGGATGAAAGAGGATGAGATGAATTATTGTATGTAATTTAGGAGGATAAAAGCCTCAAAAATTTAAAAAACCCTTTTTTTAAAAAAAAGGTTTTTTTAAAAAAAACCTTTATTGATTACTACTTGAATTGATTCCATGTCTGTACTACTGACCACATTTTCTTGAGTACTACTTCATGACCTCTCTCATCTTGCATAAATCTCTTGCATATCACACACACAGTTGCATAGATATGTATATCTTTGTTCTCTATTTACCATCAAAGGCTTGATGATGATCCTTGGACATAAACCATGGCAAGGGGAAACAACGGTTTGAATGTCAGCATGGAAAAAAACCTCGTTAATTTTAATCAAAAGTTTAAAAAAAGTTAACATCTTCCCAAAAAGTAATCCATTTTAGCCAAATCTGGGTTAAATTCAAAATTTGGAGTAGAAGAAGCCTGTGTTAATTTGCTCAAAACAGTAATATGAACCTTTTGATATGTACTCAGTACAGAGAAAAGGGATAGTTTGAATTGCTTGTGCAATGATAAGGTAAAATTAATGCTTTATAGAGATGGGTTTCTTGGAAGTACATATCACTAGAGAAATAAAGAGATCTGTCTGGTGGAAAATTTTCTGTAACTTTTTAAACTATTTGCTTTTTCCCTCCTCTTCACAGAATGTGACTTTTACAACTGTCCAAAGAAAATACTTCAACGAAACAAAGGGTTTGGAATACATAGAACAACTGTGTGCATCTGAATTCAGCACGATTTTCATGGAGGTGCATTCAAAGTATGTTTAAGTAAGACAAAGGCATCCAGAGCCCCGATGTTGTTCATAGCTTTTGACTTGGTACACACCTGTGGCTTTTTGAAAAAGTTAGAAAATCATAACAAAGCTGTTCTTTTATTTTTCCCTCCAGTGTTTCTGCTATAGCTAGAGATGTGAATAGCCTGTTACTGTGATTGCCTTTTTTTCTGGAACACTCAGCAAGTGTTTTTTCCTTGTACCCAGTTTTAAGTAGCAATACTTGGTAACCTGGGTCTTCAAATAACATGTAACTACTGAAATGTGTGTTCACAGTACCATCTATATAGGGTTGGATGTTCAGAAGAGATTCAAAATACTGATGAACATTCGATTTACATGCATATATGTGCACAATACATGGGTTAGTGCATACTAAAACAGTGCTGTTGCAGGGCTGTCAATCCTAGTAGTTGTCAAGCAGAAGTGTGAATGTGATTCTTGTAGTGCACGGATTGGTTTTGTGGTATTTAAATAGCACTGTTCCACTCTCATTGAGAATTGTTTCTTCCCAAGGTATTACTGTCTTGCAGCAGCTGCAGCATTGCTAAAATACGTTGAATTTATTCAAAATTCAGTTTATGCTCCTAAATCACTGAAGATGCATTTCCAGGGGAGTGAGAAAACAGCTATGATAGATTCCTCATCAGCACAAAATCTCGAGCTGGTAGTTAATAACAGAGATTCTCGGTAAGAATATTTAAGTTTACAAATTGTACTTTTATAAATTTGTATTTTACACAATCATCATAGAAACTTGGTGAAAGAACTGCATCTTTATTTCTGTATATGCCATTATATACCATTCAGAGCTTAAAAAAAACTAAAAAAAAAAAAAAAAAAAAGTGAACAGAGAAAGATGTTACAATTCAGCACAGAATTTCCAGCATAGGGAATACTACAAGTGAATTGCAGGAAAAGATGTTATATTGGCATCTTTTCATTGATGTCTATATTTTGTTCAAAGTTATAAATTATGTTGATGCAAAATTTCACAGTGTGTGAAAATAGAGAGGAAACATTTCTGCAAGAAGTTGGATTAAAATGCCTAGGTTTTATTTATTTTAGACAAGATACACACTCCAGGCTTGAAAGGTTGCTCTAAGGAATCTTATCTAGGTGAACTTGCTTTAGCAAAGTTCCAGTGACATGAAATTACCTGGCTTCCTCAACTACTGTAGTTCATGTAATATATGTGGCAAAGTGCTAAGCATCCCAGTAGCATGTCTCAAATTTGTAGGCTACTCTTTATCTGAAAATGTCACTGGATATTTGCCATCTTTATTTTTTGTGAGTGTATTCTTCACATCTGTTTTTGTTTTCAAAGGAATGGTCATACGCTTTTTGGTGTCCTAAATTACACTAAAACTCCAGGTGGAAGTCGAAGACTTAGATCCAATATCCTGGAGCCTCTAGTTGATGCTGAAACCATTAACACGAGGCTGGACTGTGTTCAGGAATTACTTCAGGATGAGGAGCTCTTTTTTGGTCTTCAAGCAGGTAGAAGTTTGGGGTTTTATTACATAGTAGTGTATTTCTTTTTAAACTTTTTTTTCTAATCTATTCAAATATATATAGTGTGACTCAATATGTTCAAATAATTATTTTTTTATGATTTGTTAGGTGACACTCATATAGTGGACACAAGTAATCTTTTATATGGTAGTGCTATTTTTCCAAGTATTTACCTAAGAAAAGTGAATGTCTCTCAGAGTGGACATAATTCAGTGAACTATTGGGTTTTTCAAAGATTTTGAGTTTGTCTCTTTACCTTTATTGATAAGTGCTTACTGTGTTGGGAGTATAAAAGGATAAAAAATGAATACATTAAAAACACACGTGTATATGAATACTTTTTTTCCATTGCTTCATAAAACATAGCGGTCCAGAGAAATGTAAAAAAATACAATACCTGAGTATGAGTTAGTCCACCTCAAGTTGGATAATGTAATCTTACTTTTCATCATGAGGGAAGTGTGAATCAGTCTAATAAAAAGAATATTGCTGAATTGATACATGTCCACCTGTAGCATAATCACTAACACGCTTAGACAAAATAATATAAAAAGAAGCTATTTTTAACCTTTTTTGTCCCTGATAAATAATTTGTGAAGATAGAATGAAAGAAAAATATTATCCTTATATGACACCAAAGTGGGAGGAGTGGCTGACACAGCAGCAGGCTGTGCTGCCATCCAGAGAGACCTGGACAGGCTGGAG
>JAOEGS010102759.1:0-10058 GCA_025447755.1 Corythornis vintsioides
AAACCAAACAACATGTAAAATCAGTAAACTTTGAAACAGCAGTATATATAACAGACACAGATGGCAGCCCTTCCCTCTGACAACCAGTAAGGGCCGCCAGAAAACACTGTTGAATGGGGCAGTGGTCATGGGTGGGGGAAGAAAACAATGGGACTGATCTGAAAAAAAATCCCCGCTCTGGTTTTAAGAAAAACAGGGTCTCAGGAGATCAAAGTGTCAGATGAACCCAAAAAATATGCAGCTGACAGAGGTGCTCCAGGAAATCATGGTGATGAAGAGCTGGTCAGAGAAAATTCAGTCTGGGAAGACAAGAATGGGCTCAGACAAAAGCAGATTCCTTCCTTCCAGGTTCATGCTGGAAAAAGAAGAGTGAGCTTCTCGAAACCACTCCTCTTCCATTTCTGTCTGTGTGCATGTCCCAGCTGCCAACTCCCCCTGGCCTCACCTGGCCTGGCCCTGCTCCCACAGGCAAAGAAAAAAAAAAAAAAAAAAAAAAAAAGAAAAGGTGGCTTTTTTTTTTCAAAAAGGAATTGCTACCTCATGAAAGTCAGTTACAGAATGTTAGAATCACAGAATGATAGGGATTGGAAGGCACCTTCAAGATCATCTAGTCCAACCCCCCTGCCAGAGCAGGATCACCTAGACTGTTACCCAGGAATGGTAAGACAGATAGGTTTTCATTAACGGAGTTAAAGGAGTCCCAGCTGACAATAACAATTGGTTAAATATCCTTGAGAAAGATAGCACCATTGTTTATGTTATTTGACAAAATTATTGTTGGGTTACACGTATCTAGAGCAAACTAGAGTTGTAAGACAGAGTGAATTCTTTTTGAATATTGCTAGTCTGAAATCTTATAGATAGATAAGCCTAGTGAACTGCTCTGCCACCTGCACACCCACTGTGGGGCTGGATGAGATCCACCTGAGAGTACTGAGGGAGGCAGCAGAGGATCTTGCCAATCCACTCTCCATCATTTGTCAGCAGCCCTGGTTAATACAGGAGGTCCCAGATGACTGAAGGCTTACCAACTAACTGCAGGACAAGAGGAAATGGTACCAAGCTGCACCAGGGGAAGTTAAGGTTAGATATTAGGAAGAATTTATTTACTGAAAGAGTAGTTAAGCTTTGGAACATGCTGCCCAGGGAAATGGTGGAGTCACCATTACTGGAGATATTAAAAACATGGGTGGATATGATGCTTTGGGACATGTTCTAGTGGTCATGGGGGTGTTAGTAGAAGGTTGGACTTGATGATCCTGGATGTATTTTCCAACTTCAACAATTCTATGATTATCAAAATTTGAGATTAAGGCTAGAATTCTGGACCAGTATTTCAGTCTTTTATAACTTATTGATTTTAATTTTTTTTTTTCCCTAAGTGAATTGCATGCTTTCTCTGGTGTCCTGAGCAACAGATGTCTCATTAGCACCTGAGCTATGCCAGCTTCTGTAGCCACAAACTGATTAAACACATGCTCCATTTTTATCGCTTTATGAGTCATTACTTAAAAGATTTTATCACCAGATTGCCACTCTTAATGACATGTAGCCATAATTAAATATGAATATCTGCAGACCTGTATTTTTATTTTTGTTATATCTTCAAACTAATATTTTTTATTTGCTAATGGAATGCTGTAGAAAAAGGAGAGAAATAAAAAGTGAAAGAAGAATCCAACAAGAATTATCAAATATATATAAAATAACCTATCAAATATCCTTGTGAACTATTTAGATAAGGTACTTTTTCTCTAAACAAATATTACACTGTGTGATAAAGATATAAGTCAGAAAGCAATGTTTTGATATTTAAAGATGCCATCTGTTATCCACTGTGCAGATGTAAGCATTCAGAAGTCACTCCAGTCCTCAGGAAAATCACAAAATCCGTTTGGAACATGCTTTTGGGCACATGAAGGCGAAGTCTTGTTGAATACATACTGACATGTCCCAAACAATGCCTAACAAATGTCTTCATCTTCTGTGATAAAATGCTCAGTTTGCATGCAGCGAGAAAGCTGAGCACAGAGCGATAAACCTCGCTATCGGAGCATTGCCTTTTTTTCTTTTTCTTTTTATTCAGCAGGGCAGGGCTTCCCCTATCTTGGGCAAGCTGGCAGCAGTGGGGAATCATCTAGAAAGTCTCGGCGGGAGCAGCCCCAAAACCAAAATGAAACCAACCAACCAACCAACCAACAAACAATAAAAATCCACAAAAACAAACAGCCCATCCAGTTAAACTTGCTGCTGACTAGTCCAATGGTGTCCACTCGACATAAGAAGACCACGCTTCTGTCTTCAAAGTCAATGTGGGAATTCAGACAGATGCTGCTCAAAAGGATGTGGGGGTGCAGATGCCAGGCTGCAGAGTGCGCCACAGCCTGTTGCTGGCCTCAGAGGGCAACTCCCATGGCTGTGTGCGGTGTGAGCAGGTAGATTATCTGCTCAGCCTATCAGACCAGCTTGAAGATGAGGTTTTGAGGCTTCAAGCTGAAGTGGAAAGACTTAGAAGTATCAGGGAGTGTGAAATTGAGATTGAACATTGGAGCCATGCTCTGTGCTCCAATCAGCAGACAGGTAACACCCAAGATCAAGGGGTCCCTGTGCCCTGCCTCTCTCAGACGAATAACAGAACCCCAAATAAAGGGGGTGAGTGGAGCCAAATTCATGGGTATGGCAGAAGGAGAGCACCCCCCTTTCCTGCTTCTATTCCTCACGTGCCTCTGAAAAATAGATATGAGGCCTTCAGTAATTCAGTCTTATTATAACCAGTTGGAGGGTGGGAGAGGGGTAGAGGGGGAGGCTTGGAGGAATGTCACACCTTGTGGGGGCGGGGGGGTTCTCCCTCCACCCCGTCCCCCCTCCATCATTGCCCTCACTCAAGGGGGGTATGGACCCCTGGAATTTGATGCCCCTTCTGATGAAGACCTATCTGGCAACTTGCCCATAGCCTGTCCCTCAGCCCCACGACTTAGGACTTCCTCAACAAGGAAGAAAAGGAGGGTTCTCATAGTGGGAGACTCTCTGTTGAAGGAAACAGAGGGGACAATCTGCAGACCTGACCCAGCACACAGGGAAGTCTGCTGCCTCCCTGGGGCTCAGGTTAAAGACATTAAAAAGAAGCTGCTTGATCTGTTGCACCCCTCTGATTATTATCCTTTAATAGTTTTTCAGGTGGGTTATGATGAGATTTCTGAGAGAAGCCTAAATGCAATCAGGAAGGATTTCAGGGCGTTAGGGAGATTGGTTGAAGGTTCAGGAGCACAGGTAGTTTTTTTCATTAATCCATCATTTCATGGGGAAAAACAGACAAGGGGTGGAAAACATGTTATTAACACATGGCTGAGAGACTGGTGCCACTGTTGGAATTGGATTTTTTGACCATGGGGAGGACTATATGACAACTGGTCTGCTGGTATCAGATGGGGTAGATCTCTCCCATAGGTGAAGGAGGATTCTGTCACATGAATTGGCTGGGCTCATTGATAGAGCTTTAAACTAGATATGAGGGGGGAGGGGGGCAGGGCCTGTCCTGCAGAGAGTGGGCTGGAGACAGTTGAGGGGTGTTGTGCCATCCCCATTGCCACCTCAGTGTTGGTACCAGTCAGGAGGTTCAGGAGACATTATAGTAGGTGTTTACTACAGGCCACCTGATCAGGATAAGGAAGCTGATGAGACCTTCTACAAGCAGCTGGAAGTAGCTTCGAAATCACTTCTGCATGGATGTTTAAGATAGCAATGGAGCCAATGGGGGGTCTCCATATCACTGATAAATATGTTGAATGAGACAGTTCCCAAGACAGCCCCCTGCCACAGGTACTTCACTTGTCACTTGCATCCAGGTAGAGTATAACCAATTAGCACTCTAAGGACAGCCATTCACTTTTTCACTAAGTTACTAGCCAAACCACAGAATCCCAGTTTGGATACAAGAATTCTGAGGGAGTCAGCCTAAACATCCATGCAGAAGTCAAGGTAAATGACACCTATTGCTTTCTATCCATCCACCAACCATATAATGGAATTATAAAATGTTAGGGTTTGGAGGGGACCTAGAAGATCATCTAGTCCAAACCCCCTGCCAGAGCAGGATCACCTAGACCAAGTCACCCATGAACACATCCATGCAGGTCTTGAATGTCTCCAGAGAAGGAGACTTCACAACCTCCCTGGACAGCCTGTTCCAGAGCTCTGTCACTCTCGCTGTGAAAAAATTTTTCCTTGTATTTACCTTAAAATTTTGTGCTCCAACTTACTCCTGTTGCTTCTTGTCCTGTCATTGGATGACACTGAGAAGAGTCTGGCTCCATCCTCCCTACACTCACCCTTAACATATTGATAGACACTGCTGAGCTCCCCCCTCAGTCTCCTCTTCTCCAGGCTAAAGAGCCCCAGCTCTCTCAGCCTCTCCTCAGCAGGGAGATGCTCCACTCACTTCATCATCTTGATGGCCCTGCGCTGGACCATCTCCAGTAAATCTCTGTCCTTCTTGAACCGGCATGCCCAAAACTGGACACAGTATTCCAGGTAGGGCCTCACCTATGCAGAGAAAAGTGGGAGAAGAACCTCCCTTGACCTGCTGACCAGTCTTCTTATTGCATCCCAGGATGCCATTGACCTTCTTGGCCGCAAGGGTGCATTGTTGGCTCATGGTCATCCCCCTGTCCACCAGGGCTCCCAGGTCTTTTTCCCCAGAGCTGCTCTCCAACAGGTCAGCCCTTACTGATATATGGGTTTGTTCTTCCCCAGATGAAGGACTTTATACTTGTTCTTGTTAAATTGCATTAAACTTCTCCCAGCCCTGCTCTCCATCTGTTCAGGTCATGCTGGATGGCAGCACAATATATGTGGATGGCAGCATGTAATATGTCAGCCACTCCTCCCTGTTTGGTATCATCAGCAAACTTGCTGAGGGTGCACTCTATTACTTCATCCAGGTCATTGATAAATACATTGAATAATACTGGACCCAGCAGTGACCCTTGGGGGATGCCACTAGTCACAGACCTCCAGCCAGACTCTGCTCCACTAATCAAAACTCTCTGGGCTCTGTCCTTTAGCCAGTTCCCAATCCATTTCACTGCACAATTGCCCAATCCGCACTTCTTAAGTTTGACTTTGAGGATCCCATGGGAGACAGTATCCAAAGTCTTGCTGAAGTCAAGAAATACCACATCCACTGCCCTCCCCTCATCTATCCATCTACTTATATCATCATAAAAGGCTATCAGATTAGTCAAGCATGACTTCCCCTTACAGAATCCATGTTGACTACTTGTGATAAGCCTCCTTTCTACCATATGCTTTCAGACAGTGGCAAGAACACGCTATTCCATCACCTTTCCAGGGATGAAGGTGAGGTTGAATCTTCTGATATATTCTTCTTCTGATTTATGTACCTATAGAAGCCCTTCTTGTTTTTCTTTGCATCTCTTGCCAAGTTTAGCTCCAGCTGCGTCTTGGCCTTCCTCACCAATTCTCTACACAACCGGGTGATGTCGCTGTATTCTCCCCAGGATATCTGTCCCTGCTTGCACTGCTTGTGCAGTCTCATCTTGTTTTTTAGTTTGACAAGCAGGTCTCAACTCAGCTATGCTGGTCTCTTTCCTTCCCCACCCAATCTCTTACAGGGAATCGAGAGCTCTTGTGCTCTATGAAAAACATCCTTAAAGATCTGCCAGCTCTGCTCCTCTCCCTTGTCCCTAAGGACTATATCCCAGGAAGCCTTACTGACTAACTCATTGATATGCTGGAAGTTTGCTTTCCTAAAATTTAGGATCCTGACTTTGTTTTTCATCTCCTTAATACTCCTTAGGACAGCGAACTGCACTAATGCATGATCACTGCAGCCCAGGCTGCCTCTTATCTTGATGTCTATGATGAGTTCACTAGCATTTGTGACCAAAGTTCAGGGTTACTTACAAACCTTACATATTTAGTAAAATTTATGTAAAGTTGTTTTTTTTTTCTTTCATCTGGATTTTTGTTATTTACTGTCTTGTCAGCTGTACTGTCTGAAAAAAAATGACAGTCACTTTTCCCTGATTCTTATACTTTTCTATGGCCTTATCTACTTACACATTTTTGTAGCCAGAACCCACTTTGTCTGTATCTTTTCATTAACTGCAATTCCTTCTACAAGCTCCTGACATATTTTGTTGACCTCAAGATATCCCTACTCACACTTCTGGGAAAGAGTTCTTGGTCCACTGCCAGATCTCTGTTCTCTTTGTAACTATTGAATACAGGCTGCACAAATGTGATAAATTTTCTTGGGAATCTAATAATACTCCAGCAGTTTCCTCTAGCACATTAGAATTATCTATTCTCCACTTCTATGCATAAATGTGTTACAAATTTCTTTAATCTATTTGTATTCACACGCAAGTACAGATGGTTTGAGGAGTGGGCATTTATTTTCCCAGTTGGGAGTTTGTTATATATGGAGAGATGTGACTTCTGCTCTGAATGTTACAGACATAAAGGGACTCCAACCATCAGTGGGATATTACTTCACAGAAGGGAAGAGAGAGCAAACTAATGAGGCACCACAGAGGAACAGTTTATTCCCTCCACAGCTTTTTGTTTCCTGGATAGAAACCAACTGTGTACAAAGGTAGACTCCTGCTTGCCCCATTATTCACCTGTAGACTGGACTGTGGCAAAGACCCTGTACCAATCCACCACTGGCCCTAGATACAACTGCCATCAGTGTTCTGGGCAGCTGGGAACCTGGACTGGACCAGTGGAGGGCTGCTTGCAAAAACAGCACAGCTGCCACTCACCAACCAAAATAATGCTTTTAGGCCATTAAAATTACTACTTACTAGCTGAGACTTAAAATATTTTTACCAGCTTAACACATGGTTTCAGAGCTTCATCACCTGAGGTGTAGCTTCATTGTCAAACACTACAGGATACATAACCTTAACTGTGTATGCTAAAAAGCAGAAAAGCTGCTGTTAGGTGAGTTTTGCCTGTCTTCCTGTAATAGCAGGGGAGGACACATACTAATGTATATTAGTCCCTGATACTGTTTGATAAAGACTTTTTTTGTCTGTTATTTCCTTCCCTCCCTTTCCAGACAGGTTTTCTGAACTATTTGATTCTATGCAGATCTAATTTATAATGTTCAATCAGATTTGTCACATCCACTGCAGGCAGGTGACTCTCCAATCAGTACTTATCTTCTGCTTATTTAGACCTTGAAAAAAGCTCAATGTGATATTTTATAGGCCAAAAGCAAGAAGCAAATTCTCTCCTGAAACATCAGCCTCTAACTTTCAGTCCTTTGATAAACTGGTTGTAGGGGTCATGAATACTGTTAGAAAACCAATGCTTCCCACTAATTTTAACAAATCAGTTAACAAAATAATTTTAACAAATTAGCACATTTCTAAATATGCTCTTCCCTGTTTCTAGGCTGTGACTTTTCTTGATTTGTTATTTCATCTTGGTCATGGTGCATGCTTAAGACTTGATAAGCAGCAAAGAAAACTCAGTAATATTTTTCCTGAAATGGCAGATATGGCCAGAAATCAGGAAAAGCATATTTTCTTTTCAGTGTTTAACCATTATAATTCTGACATTTCTGATTTTAGCTCCCAAAAATGCCCTGAAAAGACATAGTGAACAGGCAGATAAAACTCAGAATGATGGACAGGGAACAGTGGAGTCAAAAAAAGTTATCTTTAAAACCCTACTGTGCATTTTGGCAAATGTTCACAGATGGGAAAGATTTTATTTTTTCCAGAAAGAGATCACCTTTACCTAGAAAATAAGCACCTGCTTATATTACAAATATATTGAAAGGAGATTTGATATTTACAGGGAGCATACATTAGTAACACAGAAGAAAAACTACATGCAATAATCTTGTAACATCTTTCTAGATAGAATGGGAAATGGCTGCAGTGTCATTGTTTCAGTTTTAACTATAAGGTAATACAGAAAATTCTCAGACAACACTGTAACTGTAATGAATTCACTGTAATGAATGAAGCAATTCAAAACATCCCTTTTTTAATCAGCAGGTGTAATTAAGATCCACATCTAATGCCTTTCACCAAAGAAGCTAATGCAGTGGTTTGAAATAGTTTTTTGAACAATTACATCCTGCAAGGTCAAAATCCATTGTCAGAAATTACAGAGCAGCAGTTAGAACAAGATATATATATGTGTGTATATATATATATGTATTGTTGCATGTATTGAGCAGTCTGACAGACATGTAAAACAGTAGTCTGAAACTTCAAATACTACTAATAAAACTTTTCCAAGTTCAGTACTTTCTGGAAACACATGGAGTTACATTGATAGGTGGATTATATATGTTGTATTTCTATTTATATTGGCATATATATATGAAAAGTTGATATAAATAGAATATTCCCTTGTAATAATGTAGTTCTTCTCAATCAAAGGCTGTACACATAGAAGTAAAATGTAAGCTATAAAGACAATTGTAATAGATTTCACCAGAGCTGACAGCTACTTTGCATAACGAAGAAATTAAAAATAAATGCCTAATAATGTAGGAGTAAAATATTTTTTTCATGGTAATAGTGACTAAAGCACGACCTGGTAGCTTCTCCCAGGATAAGCATGATTAATAAGCATGATTAATAATTATTCTACCCACTCAATTTCCTTTTCACTTTTCCCCAAAAATTTTCTTACTGTTCTTCTAACAGATATTATTGCAAAATTGGTGTTCCACATCCTTCTATGTGGAAATAGAGACCTAAAGAATGTATGGGGTACAACTGGTCAAGAAAAGTTTCATTAAAAATGTTTTTCATTGGAAAATGCCCTTTAATGCTTTCCAAGTTCTTTGAAGATCAAATTTAATCAATTATCTTTATGCATCACAGTCTCAAAGTGTTTGTCTTTACCTGACACTTTCCAACAAGAAAGCTCTAAATTTAATTTTTAGTAAAACCTGTAAGCTTTTCTGAAGATTATTCTGTAAAGGAGTGGTTTTCTTTTAATTAATAAATGTCAACATTTCATCCTAATTCAGCATAGGAATGTTTCCAGAAAATTTTGTTTTGTTGGACATAGAATGTGCATCATTCCTAACTTAAGGGGAAATACTTAATAATTTTTCTCAGGTTATTATATATGCCTACTCTGAATACCTCCTATAGGAGCCAGACTTCCACAGGTCCCATTCAGAGACTGCCTTTAAGATTTCACAACTTACTTGTCAAAGCAGAAAAGGGTCAGTGAAATAAAGAGAGAAAGGAGGAATAATACTCAAAACCAAAAAATTATTTAAATGGATTAAACCTTATTAAACTGTTACTCATGGAGGTACTCCATCTAGTAATGACCAACATAATATTTCTAAAAAGAGGCCTTTAAATGTACAGAACATAACTGTTGCATGCATTGTAAAAATGTAAGAAAAAAGAGAAGTCAAAAGTTTATAAACATAACAAAATATTTCCTCTTACAATAACAGATCTCTCTAAAGGCATTGACAGACAGATCTTGAACATGAATTTAACTGATTCCCTCAAGAGAGAGTGCTTCTCTCAAATGCTTGGACTGAGAGGGCATTTTTCATTGCAAAATATGAATATACCTCCCAAGATAAATATTAGAATGATATCAGCAAAATAAGATGAATTAAAGAATTCTGAGTTCAGCAACTGGACAGTAGGCTTGTAATTTTACAGTAACTTTTAAAATAAATCTCCTTTTCAAGTAACTTTCTGTGAAATGCTGCTGAAAACAGCTCTTCAGGAACTCAAGAGATGACTAGCTTATCTGGACATTTAAATGTGCCTGCACAACAAATGTAGTAGAAACTTTTAAGCTTTCGTACATTTCCTCTGAAATTCTGACTATTCGAAGAATCATAGAATGGTGAGGGCTGGAAAGGACCTCCAAAGGTCATCTAGTCCAGCCCCCTGCAGGGAGCAGAGACACCCTCAACTAGCCCAGGCTGCTCAGAGCCTTGGCCAACCTCAACTGCAATAGCTCCAGGGATGGGGCCTCAACCACCTCCCTGGGGAGCCTGTGCCACTGATCCACCACCCTCAAGGTCA
>JAOEGS010102760.1:0-10044 GCA_025447755.1 Corythornis vintsioides
TGCTCCAACTGACTCCCATTGCCTCTTGTCCTGGCACTGGATGTCCCTGAGCAGAGTCTGGCTCCATCCTCCCTACAGTCTCACTTGGTGGGGTTTCAGTGCTTAGTGCAGCTTCAGCCTTGCCTTTACTGCCCTTTACCCAATGTCAGCACACTCCTGTGCTCAGCCATCAGATGGGTCTGATCCAGCTTTGAAAAAGAGGTTTTGTTTGATCAGTGCCTCAGTCTGGTTTAGTTCTCCACACCCTCACTCAGCATGAAGGACTGTAGAAGGGAAAAGAGCTATCAGTGCCACCACTATCAGGCACAGAAAATCCACATTAACCTTCCCCCCACCCCCCAGCTGCTGTTTCACTCATTTTCACATACAAAATGCAGACATGATTTGCTGTAGCACATCTCACCCTTTATATCTCAGCCCTTCTCTCCAAGTATTTCTCCAAGGAACTGCATTTCACCAGTAGAATTCATTTTCCTAAGTGCAACTGGAAGTGATCTGGGTAAGAGAAATCAGGATAAATAGATATGGTGATAAACAAAATGAGTGTTCAAAGAAGGAAAACCCACATATGGAATTGTAAAATGGTCATATGAAATGAGGCTGTCCTTGTGGTTGGCAGAATTTCCCCACTCTGATTTTGAAGAAATAACAGCTCTTCCTGCAAAGGAAAACCCTCCAGAAAAGAAACTGGGAAAGGAATCTGCAAGGAAGAAAGTTGTCTCCCATTTAGCTGTTAGTTTATTTAATCAGGCTTGGCTGGCTGGCACTGAGCAGTTTGCTGTCTTCATGTACAAAATGCTTTTTTTGAGAGCACCAAATTGCCTTAAACCACAAGGTGTGAGGAAGCCAGTTGTCTCCTGGAGATACCAGTTGGACAGGGGCCACCAGCACACTGGTTTTCAATGTTTTATACAGAAATGTGACCAAGAGATCTTCTCCTCTTACTGCTTACACTGAGCACCCCACATTTTTCCCCAGGAACAGCTTCACCCACTCATGGCTTTCATTCCCTGCAATTGTTTGGTCTGCCCAGGAGAAATAACCAAGTGTTTGGCTCCAGGTCTTTGGAATTGTTTCAGAATAACTGTAGGTTCTGCATAGGGATTTTTAGACAATATGACCTCCTGCTCAGGTTGCTCCTCCCTGGCTTCCCAGGAGCTAGGTCTCCTCTTTTAGAAGTGCTTCCCCAGTAAGTTTTGCAGCTCATCTCTTGGTGCAAAGAGAGTCACCTTCCTCAGGGGACATGCTTTGCATCTGGACTCCATACACTGCAGTGTGTCAGCACCATCTGGACAGCAACTTCACCACAACACTGAAGGGGAAAGCAGATGGAGAGTAAAACAGGGAATAGGGAGAAGAAAAAGGACCTTCTCTGCATTGGGAAAATGTCCTGCTTACTATTTCTGTATCTTGTAAGAACCATTTTGCTATCCAGGGAACTTCTCCCCTTCCTTTTCCCAGTTTCTCAGTCTGAAAAACAGCAAAGGGATTTCCCCCAAGCTCTGCGGGCCCTTCAGATTTAACAGGGAGCAAGAGGGATGATGTCCACATATCTACAGCTTGACTTGGTGATCTGTTTTGGATCTGGGGTAAGAAGCAGCATGGACCCACATTGTCTGTCTGTCTCTGTGGACCTTGAAAGGAGTCCAGAGCAGCACAGGAGACACAGCCACATCTGCAGTGTAAATATCATACCAAATGTCTGCCCATAAGATCCAGACCATTGTGCTTTCACTGCAGTTCAACCCTGAACTTACTGCATGCCCATTTTCCAGGGGATTGCTGCAATGAGGGGCTTGTGCAGGGTGAAAGAAGTGTGATCAGCATGGATTTGCAAACAACATGTTGCAGTCCTACCATCCCAGAATACCTTGCTTGACTCCATCCATAGTTCAGCTTGCTTTGTCTTGTGGTCCACATCTTTACTGTCACTCCTCTGCAGGGACTGCCCTGACAATAAGCAGTGTGATTCCCAGAGATCCTCAGGGCTATTTGACCCAAAATCTACAGACAGGACTGCTTACCCCATTCTGAAGGATGAACCTCGACTGCTTGGCTTCATCTGAAATACTTTGGTCCAGCCAGGCCCAGATTTTGCTCCAGCTACAGGGTGCTCCTTGAGCAGTTGTTGAACTCGAGGGTTTTGCAGGCTTTTGGAGACCAGGCTTGTAAGGCTTGAGGAAATTGTCTTGGACAAACATTATTTTTTTTGCTGAAATGGAGTTGTGATCTTCACTCTGAAGACACAGCTCATGTGCTTATGGAAGTTTTGTTCACCTATCAGCTTCACATGGGGTCAGCATTAAATGATGTAGCACAGCACCCCAGTCCCCTGAATCCGCAGAAAGTAGAGAGACTTTTCTGCAAGATCCTGTGTACACTAAGGCAGGAGAATCACATGGCTGAGGAGGGAGCAACACCTCCTGCTGTAGCATCACCCATTTACATCCAATTGACATGACCACAGAACTGCTTTGCTTGACCTTGATGAGCTTGACACAGAAATAAAACGCACAAAAAAAACCCTGAACAAGAAAAAAATAATGTTGTAGCTGCACATCAAATTTGCTAACGTAAATATTCCTATAGAAGGCAGTGAGTAAGTAAATAAATAGAAATTTGTTTTACCTGCAGGAGAGTAGTTCATACTGTTATAAATATTGTACTGTGCCATATTTCCAGGTTTCAATACAGAAAGGTAGTAAATATTGCAAAAGTTATCAAGGGAGTTTCAGTATTGCCAACCACAAGTGTTAAAGAAACCACGGGTGAAATCTGAAAATAAATCTGAGGTTGGATTGGAAACCACAGGTTCAAAATAAATAAATGTTGATGTCTTCTTTGCCTTTTGCCTTCAGGACCTTGGAGGTGCAAAATGGTGTTGCTGCCTCTTCCTTACAAAAAAAAAGACGACAGTGATCTCCCCCTAAGGAAAAGACAGATGAAATTCCTACCTAATCTAATGATTCATGAACCTGTGGTGTTACAGATTTATGAGAAAATACTAAACTTCTGCTAAAAGGGGACAATTGGACACACAAACATTTGTTCCAGGGGATGCCCATTCCCTGTGGAAGGAGGTACCAGGATGCCACAACAAGTAGTGTTAGTTTTAAAGATGTTCAGTAGTTATCACAGTTAGGATTTCCCAAAATAAGACCTGCTAAAGCAACCCAAAATATGTGCTAAATACTGTAAGCTCCTGTCAGTACAGACAGATTAATGACTTGGAGGCTGTTCAACATGCCATGCAATGTGTTTGCACTGAAATCAGCAAAGGATTCCTGCATTTAACATCCGTGTGAGGCAGATACCAGACATGCAGAGAGATCACCCCACCCTGCTTTCCCCCCCCCACAAAAAAAAGAAATCAAGTTCTAAGCACACCCAGATTTTCCCATTTGATATTACCTTTTTTTTTTGTAGTCCAATTTTCCCAGCATCTAAGTTGCTCTGAGACTTACAAACGTACAAAAACCATATTATTCTAAAAGCCCCTGTTTTATCATTTCATCTGGTTTTGAATTGGCCAAGTAGAAAATTTCTAATTACAACTTATGCAAAATGGCTTTTAAATTAAATACGTGTATACATTAAAATATAATAATAATAATAATAATGCATAAAATATCCAAGGGCCTGTGTTTCATATGAGGAACAGAGTACTGCTGGTGGTCAGAGTTAGTACTGCTGTCTTCAGCTCCTTCAAAGACCTTCTCCACCATCAAATCTGATGGAATAGAAACACTGCCAGAACAGAAAAGGTAATTAATAATAAAAAGATCGATTTTGACACTGTCACAGACAGGTATTTCTGTAGAAGTACTGTTTTGAAAGCTACTGTTTAATGTGACTTCAGTTAGACTTAAGCAGATGTTTAAAGTTGTCTGCTGGATGGCTGCTAGGACTTGAGAAGGATTAAAATAGGGCTTTTAGTTCTCCCTTAATACAGTGCCACTTTCTTTTTGCCTTGATTAATCACTTCTTGTTCATGGTTCATTTTAAGTGCTTGATTAGTGCTAGTGGCTTCACTTACATGCTTGAAATGAAGAATATGATCGCTGCTAGATTTTATCTGGATCTTAATTGTCTATAAAGTACTGGCCCATAACCATGCTTAGCAATTAACAAGCATGCAAACAAGTCCTGCATCTCAGAATAAAAAAAATGCCAAAAATCAGCAAAAGGATGAAATGAACTTCAAGCAGTCTCAGCACACATGTTCTTGTTCCTGGGCCTTAGCAGGTGGTTGGATACTAGAAAGAGAAAACCCATATTCCTCTGTCCAGACACCCTTGCTGGCAGATAACGTGGATCTCTATGACTTGAAAACCATTTAAAATCAGGTGTTGAGTCCAGAGTTTGCTTATCTTGATCATCATGTTGGTTAGAACACGACACATTTATCACTCCTAAGGCAGAACAGAGGCTGGAAGAGCCCTGCTGAACTCTGCTTGGAGGCTGACAGCTCACCCTTGCTGTGGTCTCTGGGCATCTTCTTGGGTGACAGGATGAGCAGCAATTCTGAGCCTTTCGATTCCATAAGAATCCAAAGAAGACTTTTTTTTTTTTTCTTGCTTCTTTTATGCTTGGAATGTAACAAGCAAATTGGTTTCTGCTTTTAGTTTGCTGATGAACCCCATAGCTTTTCAGCACAGGGTAAGATGGGACTGCTGGGCACCCCGGCTGTTTCCTAAGGTAGAGCTGTGAAAAGGCTCTTTGACTTGTGCTCTCCAATTGGCAGCACAGACCAGCCCCACTAGACCCACTGGAGATCCCTTCGTGCAGTGATTTCATCCTCACTTTTGTGTTTCTCTTTATCCATCATGAAAGAGGGAAAAACAGGGGGAGGACTTTGTGTTCCCTTTCCTTCTCCTTCCTGCCAACACCATGGGGTTAAAAACGACCATGTGTTTCTTCCAAAGGTATTAGCATAATTATCTCTCCTCTCCCAACGTGCAATAGCTGGCTGTGTTCCACAAAAGATTGCATTTAACTAATGCTGCTTTAGAAAGCCACACTTATTTCTATTTTCTAAAATCAACTCCATCTTCAGAAATGCCCTTTAAAGGACACATTTTGTTCTGCTCTGCCCATCTGTTTTCACCGTGATCCGCGTATCCTGAACGTGTTTCCAAAGGTTAGCATCCAGGACTGCTCCCCCCCGATGCTTTTTTTGTGTTTTGCTGTCTCATGTTAGTCATGCAGCCTGCTCAGCTGTTGGAGTTTTGAGAACGCCAGTCCATATTTATCTAATTACTTTTTGTTTGGGAAGTCAGCACCAAGTTCTCAAACACAGAGGGGATCCCAGGCACTGACTGTCAACACCAGCTAAGTTTGTCCTTTGCCACCAGCCGTGTGGAGCTTTCTCTCCCACAATCAAGTCCTTGGTTTTTCTGGATTTCTTCTATTCATTTCACCATGGTTTGTTTGGTTTTTTCCCTGATTTATGCTGAAATATGTGGGAAAGGCCAACACTGAGTAAATTAAAACCAAACAAAATCATAGCAAATAAAATATGAAATGCTATAGGGAGAATTTCAACTGCAGATCAAAAATGAGACCAAACATTTCCATTTGGGGGGTTGGTGTCCTTCTAATTATTGCTTTCCAAAAGCAGCAGCATTGCTGTGAAGACATTGCCATGCAGGATATATCTCTTTTCCAGAGCCTCCCACTGGTGAGTCCAGCAAGGTTCTGTTAACATCAGAAAAAAATGCTTTTTTTGATAGACCTTGTTACTCCATTGTCTACATAGAGGAAAAAATATTTCTTCATCAGGAAAACAAACTTTCCAAAGATGCTTCAAAAAAAATTTGGAGCTCTGTGTAACCTTTATCTTCACTGTTGTGGTGCTGTGTTTTAAAATACCATTTTAGCCAAGATTGGGAAATCTTCTTATGGTTTTGTTCCTTTACCAACATACTTTTTAGCTTTTGCAAACAAAAGTTGTGTTTCCCTCATACAAGCCCTTCCAGACAGGTTTGGTTTTTGCAGTTTGGCACATGGATGTTTTTGGGATAGTCGGTGAATCTCTCCACAAGCACACTGTGAAGGAGAAACAGGCTTGTGCGTAGGGAGTCCGTGAGCTGGTGTGATTTACATACTGCTTGTGCATCACTGGGTGTGAGGGGTGTGTGGGAGGAAGAGTATCCCCTGTGAATGGCTGTGTGAGCCTGTGCATCCCTTCAGTAGAGGAGACACACTTCTGTGAGGAACTTGAAGCCCTATTGTACACTCTCACTACCCATTTTTGCTAAGATATTTGGGTGAGAGGGATTCTTTTCTACCTGTTCTTTTTTGGCCATGCTGGTTTTCTGAGGTGGTCACATGTCCCCTTGGTGCCTATGCAAGGTGTGAGTTTTCCCCCTGTGTTCACCTCCTCCTTGATTTCTTAGAGTTCCTTTAAACCCTCCATGTCTTAGAGCCTTAAAACAAGGAATGAACAATACCTATTGCTGTAAAGTACTTCGTTCAGAGCTCCGTTTTCCACCACTTCTTTTCTGGGTAGAAGAAATTTTGCCTGGAAATCTAAGTACCTACAGTTTAGAAAGACTTTTAAAACAAGAGGTCAAAAAGTAGTGAATGACTGAGTCAAAGCTTCCTGTGGAGTGGTAAATCCTACAGATTTTTAGTTTCCTGATGGCTGTTTTCCAAAGAAAAATCTCTGTATTGAGCCTTTCTTGGCCAGGGTAGCTCTGGGTGTGAGTCACTGCTGTGTAGTGAAGAAGGCTTGTAGCAGTCCCAAGATGTGAGGAGCATGAGGCAGCAAATGACAGCTCCAGGAGGTGGGCATGGCAAGCACTTGACTGGCATCCAGGTGAACCACATTCTCCTGACACTGCAGCCAAGTCCCCAGTGCAAGTCCTGCTGACAAGTTTGTGGCTGCTCCAGGTGGAGAAACACCAGCCTCCTTCCTGACCTTGCTGTGCCAGCACAACACAGAGCATCCATTCAACTGGTGGTGACAGCTCCAGCTGCCCTTGGTGCTGCTGCTGAGGGGGGCACAGAGTGGGCTGGGCAGGAGAGGAGCTTCTGCTGGAGGATGCTGGGGCCCTCCTGGGAGGCTCTGCTGATGGGGTTGAAACAGGAGGGTCTGCCTCGTGGGAAAGACCTGGAGGAAGCTGAGCTAGTAGTTTTCTCAGAGGCTTTCAAAGTCACTTTGGTTTCTCGTTCCTTAAGTTTCAAACACCTGCGACATCATTTTCCCAAGTGTGGAGCACCAGGGAGCTGCTGCAGCCACACTCAGGCAGATTCTCCTCTGATGCTGTGGCCAGCAGGGTTGTGATGGAGACCAACAAACCTGGGATTGAACTGGACCAGGGGGAGGATTTCCAGTCCTCCTTGTGTTGCTGTGTGGCCACAGCAAAGCGATTCCACCTGCCTTCATCATTTTCCCCAGGTGAAAACCAGGAGCAGTTGCACCTGCCTTACCTTCCCCACAAAAGTGCTGTGATTAATTAGCATCTGATTTATGCCTGCAAAATCCTATTAAAAACCTCCCGTGTGTTCTGAAAAGTCTGACCTGCATGTTCCAGGCTGTTCCTCAAAAGTAATAAAACCTTGCAGATGCAACTACAATTGCTCTCTGGCTCAGCTTAAATCTGGGGCTGACAGACCCCACCCTACCTCCAAGGGGAGTCTGGAAGCTTTTTGTGAGGCTTAGCTGAGCACTAGAGGAAAGCCTGCATGGAAAATAACAGTTCCATAATCAGTGCAGGATTTGGATGGCGTGGGATACTAAAGAACAGGGCCATTCACCACTTAATGAGGATTAAAATAACTCTTGAATAGCTGCCTTATTCCCCGAGCATCCTGTTCAATGGATGAGTCACAGGATTACAGTTGAAAAATAGGCTAGAATGGTAGAACAAAAACCTGACATCATGAATATGGAATTAAGGGTTTGGGGACAGCCTTTAATCTGGCATTTCCAACCCCTTTAGTGACTGACATCTCCAACTTCACTTAGTAGGTTAATTTTGGGTTTTGTCTTCTGTGCCCCGTGCTACAGTCTCTTTTTTTTTTTTTCTTTTTTTTCTTTTTTTTTTTTAGGGGTCAGTTTACTTGGGCATTGTTAGCCAGGTGCAGACACACTCTGCAAGCTGGATATTCACAGCACAGAAGTCTAAAGTAATTAGTTATTGGCTAATGTACATGGAAGACAGCTGGGATTTAACGATCTATTAGGCTAAGTATTCAAATGCTCCTCACCTCTGATAAAGGCACTGCAGGGTCCTAGCTAGCTCTGTAGAGTTCTCTTAGGTGGGTACTATGGGCTGAGCCTCCCCCGTTCCCTGGGAAGGGTTTCCTCCCTCCCCAGTGCTAGGAGCTGCTGTCTGCCACCATCTCTGTCTGACATAATCCAAACTAATGGGAAAAGGCTTGGGATGGCTGAGGGTCGATGCCTGCTCCCCTACAGGCACCCTGATTATATTTGCTTCACCATTGTTAAAGGATGTTTGCTCCAGGGCTTCCCTTTGGACTACAAACTGTGAGTAGAAATTCCCCAAGAGGGGCATGCAGAGGATAAATGAAGAGCTTTATGGGCATGCAGAGGATAAATGAAGAGCTTGATGCCAAAAGTATTTACATTCTCATCATAGGTCTTTGCTCTGCTGTCCTCCTTGCCTTCCAGGTCTGGGTTTCTTTCAGTAAGCCTCAAGTCTTTTGTCCTATCTAAATACTCTAGAAGATGAGCCCTCGAAAGGGATTTTCTCTTCATTAGTCTAGATGCTGAGCAGTTATCTTGTCATCAGAAAAACAAACCCCTGGTTACATCCTCCCCTGACAATCTCAGCTGGGGAATAAGGTTGCAAGCAGGGCAATGTTGAGGTTGCTGGAAAGGCCAGACAGAAGGTGAGGAGCTGTGTGTCCTAGGCTGACTGCTCCTGTTTAGTCCATTTCTTTTTGTCCTATTGACTAGAGATTTCCCAGCTGTTCCCAGTGCTTTAATAAATACTGTAAAACTAATGTAAGATATTGCACAGCTGTCAAAACTATCATATATCTGTAATAGAGTTGGCATATATTAAAAATATCATTGCTTTGCAGTTTTTATAAGGAATTTTATTAAGAAAGACAGGCTGGAAAATACAGCATTTTCTTTCCATATTCTGACACTTGATATTTTTTTCCATTATAGAACACAATAAGTCTAGCTTTTATTAACAATAAGCACATACAGAATCCCTGAGAATGAAAAAAATATACCCTAGAGAAGACTAAAACCAAGTACCCAAGGAAAGGTTAAGTCCTTACACAAAAAGATTGTTTCTTAGGAGGATCTCCTGGATAAGAAGTGAAATGGAAACTCTTTGGGGGCTCTTTAAAGTTTTCTTTATGATTTTTTTTCTCAGGGTTTTGCACCTTAGGCAATTCAGGTAGTGATTTATGCTGTGAATCAGAGCTGTCAGTCATGACCACTGGAAGAAGAGCTGCTTTCAATGCTGAGGTTGATATGTGAGCAGATGAGGAGCCTCACCTCTGTGAAGCAGGGAATGAAGATCTGTCCAGCACCATCCCTCCTCTGGAGCTAACCCAGATACTCTGATTATAGTTGTCCATTAGGGATGCTGATCCCCATTAGGGATCCACTGGGAAAACAATAGCTTCATGTTTTATCATCCTCTGGGGAAAAGATGCTTGAGCTTCTTGAAATCATTCATTAGATACCACAGCAGACACTGGACCAAGTCTTTGCAACAGTGCATGTTTCATTTCAGGAATTGAAAATTCAGGGAAATTTCAGGGATTGATGGAGGGAAACCTCCCCTTCATCTTCAGATGGGTCACTTGGAAGGAGCCTCTTGGGGAAGTTTAGGAATCCCTCACACTGAGAGCTGTCTCCAGGGATGGGGCCTCCACCACCTCCCTGGGCACCCTGTGCCAGTGGCCACCCCTCTGCTGAGAAACAACTTCTGCCTCAGTTCTCATCTCCATCCACTCCTTGCTCATTCCAAACCATTGCCCCTTGGCCTTTCCCTGCAGGCCTTTGCAAACAGCCCCTCTCCAGGCTCTGGAGCAGCTCCCTTCAGGCACTGG
>JAOEGS010102761.1:0-10043 GCA_025447755.1 Corythornis vintsioides
TTCGTGTCCCACCCCGGGCCTTTGTGTGCCACCCTGAGCCTTTGTGTGCCACCCCGAGCCTTTGTGTGCCACCCCGAGCCTTTGTGTGCCACCCTGAGCCTTTGTGTGCCACCCTGAGCCTAAGTGTGCCATCCCGAGCCTTTGTGTGCCATCCTGAGCTTTTGTGTGCCACCCTGAGCCTTAGTGTGCCATCCTGAGCCTTTGTGCGCCACTCGAGCCTTTGCACACCTCCTTGAGCCTTTGCACACCACCTACTCGAGCCTTTGCACACCACCTCCTTGAGCATTTGCACACAGCCTCAAGCTTTTGCACGCCCCCTCAAGCCCTTGCACACCGCCTTGAGCCTTTGCACACCGCCTTGAGCCTTTGCACACCTCCTTGAGCCTTTGCACGCTGCCTCTTCAAGCCTTTGCACGCCATCTTGAGCCTTTGCACCCCACCTCAAGCCTTTGTACCCCACCTCAAGCCTTTGCACACCACCTCGAGCCTTTGTGTGCCGCCTCAAGCCTTTGCACACTGCCTCGAGCCTTTGCACACCACCTCAAGCCTTTGCACACGGCGGCCTCGGCAAGAAGGGGCGCTGGTGGCGGTGACTCAGCCCCAAGGTGCTCTGGCTCTGCCTGGAGCCGCAGCTCTTCCAACCCAGACAGAGCCTTTCCACACCCTGAGGCGCTCTTGCACAACCAGCAGCCGCTTGCCTTGGTCCGGAGCTGGGGATGAAGAGGCCTGGATCACACAGCCAAGGTCAGAATCTGGATCTGAAGCTCCCCTTCCCACGTGGGTGTTTGAACACAGAAGCTTTGTCCAAGGAGACAAGGAATTTTCAGCGTAAGGCAAGTCCCTCATGAAAATAAAATGGAAGGACAACCCAGGACAAAAGCAGCACGTAAATTAGATTTACTGCATGTGAGTGATGTGGAAATGGGGTCAAATCAAATGCCTGAAGCATTAGCCTAAAATCCTAGAGATTTCAGTCCAGCTCTTGGCTGTGCTGCTGAGTGTTGTGACTCTGCAGTTCTTGACCTAATTGCCTGTCCCAGACATCTCGCCAGAGCCGAGGCTGTCATCCTCAGAGGTCATCCCAGAGCAAATTAATTACCTCCAAAGATTTAGCTTGGACTTCTCTGGGTCCAGCTTCTCCAGGAGATTACACAGCAGCAGAGACTGTCTCCCAGCAGATGTGCTTGAGTTACCCTGACTCTCTTCTAGAGGTGGAGAAAAAGAAACTCTCTGAAGTACACAGCAGGGAGGAAAGCTAAAGGCCTTGAGAACCAAGAGATTCGTATTTTTATTTTCTTGAAGAGTATATACACTTGAAAAAGCAGGAGTTATGTGATTAAATGGGTTATGTGATTAAATATTGGCACAGTTCTTAGGCACAACAAGTACAGGCCTCAGACTATGTGCATAAAGGTGGATTTTCTTTTTGCAGAAGTGGGATTTGTGAGTTAAAGATACTTTAAAGTACAAACCTAGAAGACTATTGGAAGAAGCTTCACCTTCACTCTGTATTTTATGTCAAAAAATGCAAAAGATGGGTATGAGCTTTAACAGTTTCAGCACTTTAACCTTGGAAAATGGAAACAATCTCTAAGTCAGAAAATCAGAGATCAGCTTTCTTCCTTTCTGAAATAAATCTACCTTATAATCCTCTGAAAATGATTCAAGCAACATACTTCCCCCTCCCTGCACTTCATAAACCCTGCCCTGGCAGTGGGGTCGGACTCGATCTCCAGGGGTCCCTTCCAACCCCTGCCATTCTGTGGAAGGACAAAGCTGGGTGATGGTTCTGCTCCAAGGCTCAGAGCCAGGAAACCCAGCTCCAGGTGACACAAGGAGGTTTCAGTGCAACCTGCTCTGTTTCCCCCGTCGTGCCAGTTACAGCCACGAGCCCCAAGCCAAGCTTCCTGCCAGGAGCTCACACGGGTCACACTTCCCAGGGATGAGTTATTTCTCCTTGGCATTACTCGGCAGAAAACAGCGTTGGGAATTGCAAGGGTCTTATTCACCCCACTGGAGTCACTGAGGTAATTTCCCTCTCATACTTCTCACTTGTGAAATCGGAGATTCCCCCCCTCCCCTATCTCACATGCCTCAACAAGCTCTCTGAAGTGAGAAACATGACCAGCATTTTCTTCTGGTGTGTGATACAGTGCAAAATTCAAACATCTAGGCATCAAAATCCCAAGTTCCACCACCATTTTTCACATCACCTTCCTTTCACATGTGCCTAGTTCACCAGTCTTTGGAATCCAGACCTTCAAAGGCTCTGGTGCAGAAGGTGTGAAATAAGTGAACGAGCTTCTGATCATTTAATGACCATTAGAGCCCACAGGAATATTTTACTTTCTACAGCCTGAGGTGAAGCATCATGTGAGCAGACACCAGTAAGATGTTGTAGGAGAGTTCTGAGAGCCTTGTTACACCAGGAATGAATGCACAGAATCCATCTTTATTTAAGCAAAAGATGGGAAAGCAAAACATCCCCCCTGCTATTACTTGAATCTCAACATTTAAACATTTCTAAATGTATTTTTCCAATGGATATCAGTGTAATTTATTATATCCTGAGTGAGATACCAACTGGAAAAGTACTGCCAGGGGCCAGTGCTCAAGTTTATAGCAAGGGAGCAAGGTAACAGCAGGTGAGTGCTGGGGCCCAGCAGGGACTGGCTGCTCCCTAAGGGACTGGGAGCCCAGCACCACAACGCAGCAGGCAGGACAGGGACCTCCCTGCCCAGGGATCACAGGCACCTTCAGCTGAGTCTCCAAGTCACCAGGCACTGAGGCAAATCCAACCTCATTGCAGAATTTAGCTGGAAGTGATGAAGCTAAACTTAGTAAGACTCAGCAGCCTTTCTTCTTTCAGCTACAGGCTGCAAAAACGGACATCTCATCTTAGGAGACCTCCTGTGACCTTGCTGAACACCTGATTTCCTCCCCAGTCTCACCCACATCTAATGAGCAGAATAAAACTCAATCTAAGTCATTTTTTTGAGCAGCAAAAGAGACCTATGGGGGTGTTCCTTCCAGTTATGGCACAGCAGTAAAGCTCCTTCTGGATCTCTTTGCCTTCCACCTTCACCTGGCAACTGAGCTTTAGAGAGATACCCTTTTATAACATTATTTTCTCCAATTCATCCCTTTGAGCATCAACATTTCTTTGCTGCTCTCCTGTGTGAGGTTCCCTGCTCAGGGCCAGCTACTGGAGATAACCAAAACCACATCATCATTTAGAAAGATCCTTGTCCATGGACCTTTGTCCACTAGTGATGAGTATTTACACTAAATTTATTCATACTCCCACATGAGAGGTGCTACCTACAGGCAGCTTGTTGCCTTTAACAGCCACTGCTTTCTTAGGGAAATTCCTTGGACTGTTGCAGCAAAAGAATGAAGAAATATTCCCCCCCTCAGTGTCTTGCACAATGAAATTGTTTCCCCCCCACACACACATTTTGGTCTGGTATTTACTTTTGAACAAGAAACAATAATAGACTAGCAGGGCACGTGTTGGGAGTGAAATGCATCAGGAATGCAGGATGAAACCTAAAATAAAATGCATCTTGATTTTGAGCTGCTTAAAAACTTTCCAATGTCTTTTAAGGCAGAGGGTCCAAACAGGGGGTGTAAATTGTACTCCTGAGGGTTGCTTTGAACCTGGATAGAATCAACCAATGGCCACGTGATTTTCAGCCCTGCTAAGGAGGAGGAACTCACATTTTACTGTATGAGAACCAGCACAGTTTCTGATGCTCCACTGCAAGCAAGCTGCAGGTCGCAGCACGCCAGGAAAGAAAACAGCTGAGCCTTCCCCTTGGAACACAAGTGCTCCATTGTTTTGTGGCTGCTGGTTTCGGGCACGGTGGCCTGGAAAGCATCCAGCTGTGGGTCGTTCCTGGTAAGCAGCTTTGGTAACCAGAAGTGTCACTCAGCAGTCAGGGAAAAACAACAGTGAGGGTCTCACCTAAATCATCTCCCCAGAGTCTTCCTGGAGCACTAACCCCAGCAGCACTCCAGTGACAAATCCACCCCTTGGTTTGTCCCGGGACTTTCTGGTCCAGATTTTTCCTTGAATGATCATATTTGTCTTTTCTAGGAATACTGGGATCTGTTTTTGTGAGAGCCTCACTCACAACTTGGTGCAAGCAGGAGATCATGGCACCTGCTGTCTCCAGGACTGGTCACTTGTCCTGCCACGGAACCATTGCAAGGCTCACAACCAAACCAAACCTTCCATGCCCTTTTTCTGCTCTTATTTCTAGTCCAGGGAGGTGGACTGATACCCTGAGGATGGTTTTCCATTTCACATCTGCTCCCGGAACACGCAGTGTGGTTATTCAGGATGGCTGCTGGTGCTGCCAGGGAGAGCGTATCCCAGACAGAGCTATCTGCCCATCCTCTCCCTCCCTGCATTTTCATCCTCCTCCCTTCCCTCTTTTCTGCCTCAAGTCACCCCGGTGGAATGCAGCACAATAAAAATGTAATTACGGCGTTTCTTAAGGCAGGATAATGAGGAAGCCTGGCCGTTCCCCACGCGTCTTTGCGCACGGAGAGATGCAGCAGCGTCCACCCACAGCTTCTCCCGGGCACTGCCTCCCTCCGTGCCCCTGGGCTCTCGGAGGTCCCAGGCAGACCCACACTCCCACCCGGAGGCCGCGGCTGATACTGCAGCCCCTTGTCAGCGCCCAGGGCTGCTCCTGCTGCTGCTGGACACAGCATCATCATCAGCTGTGACCATCACCTATCCATATAATTCAGCCCTGCGCGCTTCGTGCGCATCGAGCTCGCTCCACCTGCCCGCTGCTGCTGTGCGAGGAGAGGCTGAGGGGCTGGAGCATCGCTGAGAGCCCTGGGGCTATTCGGATGGAGAAGGGCAGCCTGAGAGGGGAGCTGAGCAATGCTCATCAATATCTAAAGCGTGGGGGGCAAGAGGATGGGGCCAGGCTCTTGTCAGTGGTGCCCAGCGACAGGACAAGGGGCACTGGGCACCCACTGGAAGCCAGGAGATTCCATCTGAGCAGGAGGACAAACATCTCTCCTGTGAGGATACCAGAGCCTGTCCCAGGCTGCCCAGAGAGGTTGTGGAGTCTCCTCTGGAGAGATTCCAACCCCTCCTGGACACTGCCCTGCTGGGGTGACCCTGCTGGAGCAGGGGGGGTGGCACCAGAGCATCTCTGACCCCCACCATCCTGTGGTTGTTCTGTGATTCTGGAGGCTCCCTCTGTGCTGTGACACTCATCCCTGTCTCTAATCATACACTAGGGTACTGATTATGATCAGAAAGTCATGGTGGAGACTTGATCGACACGTGCCGTGCCGTGCTGTTGTTGTGAAGAGTTCTAGGGGACAAGGAATGGTTTCCTAGATGGAAGTTTCCACCTCCCTAATCCCCTCCCATGTCAAACAGCCCCAGGCAGCTCCGTGCAACTCAGACCACCCCTCTCCAATCAGACCATGCTTATTCCTGCCTTCTGCTGCCAACGTTCTGCTGTTCCACGGGATCCTCTCCTTTCTCCAGGAATCTCTGGGGACAGACTGCTGAATTCCTCCAGGGAGCAGAGCATCCCTGCCACCCAGCTCCCCCCAGGCACCCTAGCAGGAGGCTTTGGCCAACAAAATCCCTTTTTTTAGGTGCAGCCCTGTGTTCCCTGACTCCATCCTTTATTCTCTTTTCTACTCGTTTGTTTGGTAAAGGCATCGAGTCGGTGGTCAGTTATTTTCCAGACTTTCAGAAGACTAAACCTGGCCCATTTTGAAGCCTGGTACCGAGGCAGGTGGCAGGGAGAGGTTTGGCATCTGTGCTATTCACCGTTTTATCTGCAATTTGGAGTGGGTGTTTCTTCTTTTCTCCACTTAGCCATCCCTCGGGAGCCCCCTTCTGTTCTAACAGCTCCTTAACACCGCTGAACAACACCGCTTTCCAGCACAAACTTCACAGCTGCTCCATCATCCCTGCGGGGTCAGCAGAGCATCCTCCGCAGCGGTTACTCCTCTACACACCCCCTGCCAGCTCCCCACCAGCGGAGGGGAGATTTCCTCTCGTCTCCGCCGAGTTAAACAGCAGCTTGTGTGGAAAATCAGCCAGCCCGAGGGAAGCCCCACCTTGTGGTGCTGCCACCCCCCTGCAGCTGCACCGCCCGGCCGTGGCTGGTGCTTCCCCCTCCACAGCAGAGCTGTCATCACCTATCCATATAATTCCCCACATTAGCACTTAGATTGGACGAGTGATTTATTTCCAGGTCTCCAGACACCAGGAGGACTCACAGGAGTGGAATCAAAGCCTTTATTGTCTCAACAGCCACAAGAAGGCGAAGTGTTAACGAGCCCAAGTGGTTGGCAGGTGAACTGACTTTTATTGGTGTGACATCTTTGCACCCAGCCTGTGAACACAGCAGCACTGGCACAGTTTTTGTCCCGGGGGGAGAACTGTAAGGGCATGTTTTGGTGGAAAACAGTGCTGAAGAAAATCGGAGGACATCAGGCTAAACAAGCTCATTGAGAGCTGGCAGACCTTGTTTTTACAGTCACAAGGAAAAAAACAACACAAACATTTTCACCCAGCAGGGGCCCTGGCAGCTCATAAAATGTCAGCGTTGCAGCAACACGCACCACAGGGCCACAGAACTGAGTTCCCAGCCATGAGCAACAGGAGGCACGAGGATTTGGGTGTCTCAGCTCAGACCTTTTTAATTACCTTTGCCATTGTGCTTGCTCCTTGTAGCGCAGTAAGAGAGCAGAGGCAGCTTACACGGAGATGCTGAGGAGATAAAAGCGTCTGGCAGTGCAGCCCCAGGCACAGAGCAGAGCCAGAGCAGCAGTGACTCAGCCAGGGCTGTGCTGCAGAAGCCAGCAGGGGCCAGTGCAAGCTCACCACACCGGCCTGCAGAGCCCTGATCCCCAGCCCAGCTGCCACCCCCCCCAATATTGTCACCTCAGCACACCCCTGGGTCTTCTCACCAGCTAAAAAACTCCTCTGCTGCCGTGCCAAGGAAAGCTGAGGCTGCAACCACACTGAACCAGGCCTCCAAGCACCACTGGGGGTCAGGGT
The DNA here is from genome assembly GCA_025447755.1 of Corythornis vintsioides. NCBI lineage: Eukaryota > Metazoa > Chordata > Aves > Coraciiformes > Alcedinidae > Corythornis > Corythornis vintsioides. Next base: position 7,052 of record JAOEGS010102761.1, read on the forward strand.
GATGAAACAACACCAAAGAAACCCAAAAACCATCCCCAAATCACTCACCCTCACTAAGCACCCACCGAATCTAGAATGAAAAGAGAACAATCCATCTTGCACATCAGGGTGAGGAGGGTCCATGGCCAGTAAAGCTGCTTCTTCCTCTCAGAGACATCAGCCTTCCCCTAGCTCAGCTCAAAAAGTGAGTGAGGTCTCCAGGCTGAGCTTAAATAGGGTCATGGGGCCGTGGGTGGGAGCCAGGGGGTGGGGAGCTTCCAGGTGAGGCACATCGGGGTGATCCAGGTGAATGGGAGCCCTCAGGGTGCTGTCACTGAAACAGCTCTTGCTTTTCCTTCTGCAGCATGGAGCTACACGTGTCTCTGCTGTACAAAGTCCATCACACTGGGAAACACAGGCCTTGTCCCTCTGATCCACTTACTGGTGTGGGGAAGAGGAAGCAGAAGGATCCAGCCCCAGAAGAATGTCACCTTTGGGGAGTTACAGGTAACAAAGGCAGCTGTCTGAACAGCAAAGAACTGTCCCTCTTTACAGTGCCATGTAAGTGCAGATCTGTGCTGCTGTGTGTGTCCAGAGGGTGATGCCAGGCTTGGACATTGATGTAAATCCCCTGGTAGAGCCTGGGTGAGCACACCACCTCCTGAAGATGCTCCTGGCTCTCCACAGCTGCCACCAGCAGACCACGGTCTGCTTGGTGACACCTCAGTCCAGCAGCTCCCCACTGGGAAGCTGGGACAGCCCCACGGGCTCCAGTGGCACTGCCAGTGGGCAGCTGGTTCAGATTCTTCACTTGCAAGCACATGTGCAGTGCCTAGAAGGCAAGGCATCCCCTCAGGGGCTGAGGAGGACAGTTTCAGATGGATCAGATTCCAAACTGGGAGACACACCCTCCAAACAACCACAACAGGAAGGATCTTCCCAGGATTTCAGCATCTCCTGAACAGCTATTGACTTGTCCATGCTGCCTTCTGCAGGAACAGGCAGGGCTCAGGCAGCACCAGTGATTCCATGTGCTGCTCTGCCCCATGTGCTCCCTGCTCAGCTGGAGTTGTTGTCCCAGGCCAGACACATTCCAGTGTCCTCCACGGTGAGAGCAAACTCCAGCCATGCTCATTCCCATGCCACTGAGAGTGGGCTGGAAATGTGTCAGGCAAGCCCTGAGAGGGGATTTAGCCTTTGGCACTTCAGAGCCACCATTGTTCCTTCCAGAGCCTCTGAAATGCCACCGCCTCTGCCAGCCAGCTGCCATGTCCCTGCCACCCCAGCACCCTGCTCAGCAGCCTGGGCCTTGGCTGCCTGAGTGAGGAGACCAGTGTGATGCAGACAAGCAGACACCCGAGAGGAGAGGGTGAACATGACACTGTGAGTATCTGGGTGTATTTACTGGGGGTGAAACATTTTGCTTTGCACTTTCTACTGCCTTTTCAAGAGCAAACTAATAATATCATGGGTGCTTTCAGATCATCTGCTGAAATAAAAATCTGAGGGGGAAAAAAAGAATATCCTGGAACATCTGACTGGCTGGACAGCAAACAGGCTCCCTGATCCCCCTGAATTCAGCAACAGGCACATCCAACAGCTCATAGAGCAGCTCTGCCAGGCCCTGTGCTGGAGACACTTAGTCCTTTTGTTCCTGTGCTGCAGCAAGGTGAAGAAAACAACATCTGACTTGTGTCCATCAGAAATTCAACTCTGATCACCCGTGGGCTTCTCTGTGTCAGGTTTGTGTGTAGTCTGACTCTGGGGCTGATCCTCAGTGGAGCCAAGCCATTGCCCATTCCTTCACTGAGCTCACAGACAATTCAGACTTGTGCTCATGTGTCTGTGAGGAAAAACCTGTTGGAATTTGGGTTGTTGCTGGAGTTAGCTCTGTGGTTTGGGATAACAGGGAAAAAGTGGGTGTAATAATCCCTTCTCAAACAGTCACACAACAGGTATCAAACTGAATCCTCCCATTTGTACCCAACCTAAAGGCACTTGTGGAAGTAAGAGGAAAAGTAAGTGGTGTTTTCATTATTGCAAGTGGGAGGCAGGTGCAGCAGCCACATGACCCTCAACTGACCACTCACAGGGCAGTGACCTGGGCATAAAAGGATCCCATAGGGCACAGGGATGGTCCTTTGAGAGAGCAGGTGGGGCTGGGCTGGCAGAAGTCTTGGCTGTGGCTCTAAGAAGAAGGGCAGACTTCACACTGCTTTCATTCCAAGATTGAATCCCACACGTGCAGAATGACCTCTAGCAAGAAGTTGGAGGCAGTGATGTTTTGTGGAAAACCCTGGATGTGAAGAAAACCTGTGTCTGGAAGCCTCAAGCATGGAGCTTACAAGTGAGTCTGCTGGGTGTGGTGAGCTTGTGACTTTGCTCCTGGTTGAAGCTGGGTGACTGTGGCTCTTTTCAGCAGGGCAGTTCCTCCTCCTGGTCCTGCCCTTTGCAACGTTCAGTGCCTGCAGGCAGTAGAAGTCCTGTGGCTTTCTGAAGCTCCAGAGTGTCAGGTGGGTGACTTAATGTGTGTGTGCAATCAATACCAAAGCATCAGGGTGACTAATGGTGCTTCTGCCAGGTAAGAGCTGCCCCCTGACAGGAGAATTAAGACCCTGATAGCCTAAAAGCTGCTCTCCATGCAGGCAAAGGTCAGTACTGGCAAGTTTCACCTCTTTAATGATGCTAGGGGTTGTAGCCTTGAGCCCAAGAAGCAGCTCTGCTTCTTCTCCATTCCCTCAGCACTTCTGGCCCCCCCAGGACCCCATGACAAAGGGATGTGGCTAAGGAAGGGGAGGAGGGTGAACCTGGGTGCTTATTGCCTGTGGCTGGCTGCTCTTAGCCAAGCAGCCTCCTGCTAAGTGAGGATACCTTGGATTGCAGCAGCTGCCTCAGAAAAAGCAGGGAGTTTTCCCTGTGTGGAGTTAAGGATCTGAAGATGCCCAGGAAAGGCTGCTTGGGGAGCAAAATTAGGGATTGTTTTGGGGGGGGGGGAGCAAACTTGGGATTTTTT
>JAOEGS010102762.1:0-10035 GCA_025447755.1 Corythornis vintsioides
GGTGCCAGGGCTGGGGCAGCCACCACCTCTCTGGGCAGCCTGGCACAGCCTCTGCCACCCTCAGTGTCCAAAATTCCTTCCACAGCATCCCTGGCTGTGATCTTGGGGTGTCGGTTACACCCGGAGGGGATCACACTCATCTTGCTGGCCGAGCAGCTTTGTGCCAGCCAACCTTTCATGGCACGACCAGTGGCTGAGCTGCTGGAGAGGAGAACTGACACTTCCCATCTCATGCCTTTGGGTTTCTCACCCTCCCCGTGGTGTAAAACCTTGGCTCTGGGATCCAGACCACGGCACCATCTGGATTTTCACAGGAATGAGTCTTGAGAGAGATGCTCAGGTGGCACCAGGTGAAGACCCCACATCAGCGGCCCTTGGCAGATGAACCTGGGAGCCGAGTGTCCTTCCCCCTGCTCCCATCTGCAGCCCACCCCAAGGGGCTCCATGGGGTGCAGGGATCATGGGGCTGCCCTGGCCAGGGCTGCTCAGGCTCCAGTGGCATTTTCTTATCACTTCATGCCAATAGTTTTAACCTTCTCAGCACTTTCAGCAGGAGTCACGCCGCCCAAAGAGCCATTCAGGAGGCTGCCACCAACTCCTCTGCTCCCAGCACAGGATCTGTGCCAGCCTGAGCACATGGCACAGCCCACCATGGTGGGTGAAGTGCCACGGAACTCGGAATGGGGGGGGTTGAAAGCAAAGCCCAGCTTTGTTTTCCAGTCTTTGCTTTCCCAGCTTGCCAGTCTGCCCAGCTCGCTGCCTCGTGCCGTGGGAGCAGAGCTGTGGGGGCTCCCCAGTCCCAGCTGGCAGTGCCAATCAGGGGTACATCCCACTGGGACCCCTGTGGTGAGTCCATGGCCCCTCTCAGCCCCTTCCCCCTGCTGCTGAGGGGAAAATGAGGAAACCAAAGCGAAGGCAGAAGGGTCCTGCCCTGTGTGCCCCCCAGTGCCTCTGGCAGAGCAGAGCATGTCGTGGGTGCCAGCAGGGTGGTGGGTGCCAGCAGGGCACTGTGCAGCCCTTGCAGCCAGGGTGGCACAAGCTGAAGTGAGCCCGTGTGCCCATCTGGAGACCATCTCTGCGCTGGTGGGGGCTCCTCTTACCGATGAAATTCCCAAGGTAGAGGCCAGGGAGGATCTGTGGGCACAAGGAGAAGTGGCAGCGTGAACCGTGGTACCCACTGTGCCAGGGCCACCCCCCCCCCCGTGGGAAGCAGCACCCTGGTCTGGAACGGCCCCATTTCTGCCATTCCCATCACCACCAGCAGCCCTGGTGCAGCCCAGCATCCAGTGCCCGGGGCTGGATGTGACCCTGGCACCCCAACCTCCCCGGCGCTGGGAGGCAGCCAGGGCTTTTTTAATTGCTGATTATCAATCAGCTCTTTGTCAGGGTTACTGAGCTCAGCAAGCTGCCTCCTTGGGCAGCACCCGTGACCTGTGGCCGTCCCGCTGCCCGGGGCGATGAGAGCAACAGGCACGGAGCAGCCGGGGTGGGGGTTGCAGTGGTACCCCCCCCCATCACCCCCAAGCTCTGCTCCCCTCGTTCTGCGCCGCAGGGAGCCTGATGCCGACAGCTCAGGAGCAATTATCGCCCCGGACACCGCGTCTCCATCTCCTAGTGAAATTCCACTTCTGGTGATGAATGGCTAATTAGCTGGCAGTGCCTCTGTTAATGGCACAGGCGATGCAAAAGCGGGACAACTCCTTACACCCCCGCTGCTTTATTTTCCCCTTCCTCCCCAAGCTGAGCAGAGGGGCTCCCCGAGCTGCTCACCCCCAAATCCTGCCGGTTCCCCCCGCTGTGCTTTGGTGACCGGGACCCGGGCGGGGGGGTTGATGTCCCACCGGCACCGCCGGGCTCCCACTCACCTCCGCGCCCACGTGGACAAAGGTTTCTATTGGTTGAACGGCTTAAAAAGCGATTATTATTATTTTTTTCCTTCATGATTCCTAACATTCTAGGTCAATTTGGCACCGAGAGGAGCGGGCAGGACGGTGCCCGGTGACAAGGGCAGCTCGCAAGGGCAGGACGTGAGCTGTGGGTTCTCCGCACCCTCGGGGGGTCTCGCTGGCACCCGTGTCCCGCACTCCCTCCCCCGCATCCCCCGCCCGCAGGTAAACAAGCTGGCAGCACCGATGCGGGGCACCGCAGAGCGAGCCTCCGGGCAAGCGTGTGACCCCCGCAGCCGTCCCTCCGGCGGGCAGCGGAGCCGCAGAGCATCCCCCGTTACCTGGCTCATGCCGTTGCCCATCGCCCGCAGGCTCCGGCGCGGCGGGGAGGGGACGCGGGTGTCCTTGTCCCCGGTGCTGCCGTCCTACCCCGGGCGCAGCCGCCGTCCCCGCTCCGGGAGCTTCCCCGGGTGCGTTGCCGTCATGAAGAGCCTCGGCTCGCCCGGGGCCGCTTCTACCGGGACGGAGGGGACTCGGTCCCGTCGCCTCCCGCGGATGCCCCCCCGGTGCCCCCTCCCCCGGCTGGCACCGCCCGCGGCAGACAAAGGAGAGACTCCCCCCGCTGCCGGCTGCTGCCTGTCCCCGCTGCCTGTCCCTGCTGCCGGCTGCTGCCTGTCCCCGCTGCCTGTCCCTGCTGCCGGCTGCTGTCTGTCCCTCTGCCTGTCCCCGCTGCCTGTCGCTGCCTGTTCCCGCTGCCTGTCCCTGCTGCCGGCTGCTGCCTGTCCCTGCTGCCTGTCCCTGCTGCCTGCTGCTGCCTGTCCCCGCTGCCGGCTGCTGCCTGTCCCTGCTGTCTGTCCCTGCTGCTGCCTGTCCCCGCTGCCGGCTGCTGCCTGTCCCCGCTGCCTGTCCCCGCTGCCGGCTGCTGCCTGTCCCCGCTGCCTGTCCCTGCTGCCGGCTGCTGCCTGTCGCCGCTGCCCCCGCACCAGGCCGCAGTGTGGCGAGAAGAACGAAACCTTTGTCCCGCTCCGGGAGAGGAAAGGCCGTGCCCGCTACTGTGCCCACCCCTGCCCGCTGCTGTGCCCGCCCCTGCCTGCCCCGTGCCCACCCCTGCCCGCTGCTGTGCCCGCCCCTGCCTGCTCAGTGCCCACCCCTGCCCGCTGCTGTGCCCACCCCTGCCCACTCCGTGCCACCCCTGCCGGGTGCTGTGCCCACCCCTACCCTGTGCCACGCCATCTCCCGCCCGTGCCCGCTGCAGGGCGGGCGAGACCCCGGCCCCGCACACATCTCAAGGTCGGGCAGTGCCAGGGGAGTCCCGAGAGCAGGGGTGGGTGGGCGAGGGCACCGTCCCTGGCACGGGAATTTTGGGTCCCGCTCCTTGTCCCTTTTGCCACCAGCCCCTCGGGCACCGCGCTGGGCACGGGGGCAGCGGGCAGGTGCCGGTCCCAGTCCCCGCCTGGCACCCACCCCGTACCCCCGCATCGTGGGGTGACACAGGGTGCCCCCCGTGGGGTGCGGAGCGAGGGGAGACTTGGGGAGGATCACAGGGGGCACGTCAGGGGGCACAGGGGTGCCAGGGGCGGATCTGGGGGTGCCAGGGGCAGAGCAGGGGGTGCCAGGAGCAGATGGGGGGGGTACCAGGGGCAGATCGGGGGGTGACAGGGGCGGGGCGGGGGGGGGACCAGGGGCGTGGGGGGGCGGAGCCAGGTCGGGGGTGGGACCAAGGCGGCACTTCCGGTCTCGCGCGCGCCCCCCCTGCGCCGTTGCCATGGCGACGGGCGCGGCCTGGCGAGGCCTAGGCCCAGGCCTCGGCTTAAATTTAGGCCCAGGCCTAGAGCGGAGGAGCGCGGAGGCGGCTGGTAGCAGTCGGGGGTGTAGTGTGGAGTGTTTGAACGGCCTCGGGGCGCTTCGTTCCCGGCTCTTTGCGGGTCCCCAGGCCACGTTGTTGGAGCCTGGTGAGTGGTGCTCGCAGGGCCTCCTGTCTGCCCAGAAAAATGAGGGGTTTTTCTGCCTTAAAATCATCTGGAGGTGGTGAATTGTGGTAAGGTCCCTCCGTTTGGGAGAGTCTCGTTGGTATGTATGGGCGGTGGAAGTGGTGGAAGGTAAAACCTGCTCATTTCTAGCTCCTCCTGGATGTGCAGAGCAGCAGAAAATCCAGCCGAGCCTTCTCTGTCACAAAGGAACAGCATTTCCTGCTGCTGCTTGGATTTATTTTGGTCTCTGCAGAGTCTGTGGTGCAGCTGATCCCCAGAAAACTCACAAGGGCAGTTAGTGAGTCAGGCTGGGGGGAGCATTTGTTGTACTAAACCTTGTCTTTTTTCTTCCTACCCAGCTGAGTCAGAAGAGCAGCTTGGTGAGGAGTCTGAAGAGGCCTCAGAGGCAGTCAGAAGGAGAAGGAGGCAAGTTGGAGGCAGAAAAATGTGCCTTTATGCTGAAGACCTTTGAAATGCCCTCAAAGATGGGAGGTGATGGTGCAGAGGAGGGTGGGGGTTGCAACCAGGAGGAGAGCAGCCAGTGATTCTTTACCACTGCAGACAGGAATGTGCTCCTTGGCAAGGCAAACCCTTGGGTGAAGCTGATTTTCGTGCCCACTGCCTCAATTAACATGGTAATTAAGCAGAATGTGGCACCCAGGGGTAGAGAAAACCCTGTGATTACTCGAATTATCCCAACAACTTGGACAAAATAGTTTGTGGCTGACCTCAGAACTTGCAGGCAAGTGGAAATAAGCAGAGGGGTTACCCTTTAGAGCACAACTTGACTCTGGGTTTTGCCTTTTTAATACAGGATTTTCCCTGGCTGAGTGGAAAATGAAAAAAAATAAAATTCCTGGGATTTTTATCTGCTATTCAGGCAACCTGAGGGTTGCAACAGCAGGAACCCAGGACTGCAACTGAGTTGTCACTCTGAGGGAAGCCAGGAATGGCAAACAGCAGTCCAGAAGTGACAGAGAAATGGGATGACTGTTGTTCTTCCAGCCTCAGTCCCATCCAGCACAAGCAGGTAGGTGAGTTTCCCTTGGGTGTGATGGTGCTGCTCTGCCATGGAATGCTGGGGGGCTCAGGAAAGGGCAGGGGAGCCCCCCCCCAGGGCAGGACCTGACACTTTGCTGCACACAGGAAAAAAACCAAACTCACTCTAGCCCTTAATTAGCATTAATGAGTTAATGTGATGGGCTGAGCCAACGGGGTGCTGCAGGAGCCAGAACCTGCTGCTGGTTCATCCCTTGTCCCAGCCCCTCCTGCTCTGCCCTCTCCGGGCTCTCTGACCCCCACCTTGCTCCGAGGGCCTCGTTTCTCTGCTCTCTTTCCTTCCAGCTCCACAGCAGCAGATGTTTTCCCAGCAAGGCTGAGAGGAGAAAGGATTCTGCCTCCCCTTATCCCTCCCTGCACAGCCTGGGGATTCCTGCCGTGCCTTGGCACTGCTGCTCTGCATTCCCAACTCCTCCTCCTCCTCCTCCTCCTGTTCCCGGCGTGACAACGACCCAGCTCTGGAGCACTCCCACCGCCAGAACCCAACAAAGACCAGACGTGGAGCTGGGGACGTCCCAGTGCTCTGATTTTAATGATCCCACCCCCGGGGGAGGGCTCCTGTGATCCCGAGGAGGCTGCAGGAGGAGCCAAGCACTTGCCAGCCCCTGGGGTGGGCCCTGTGCACCCCCTGAGTGCCTGGCATGGAGGGCAGGGCCCTTCTCACCCCTCCAGGATGCGATTGATCAGCTTCATCTCCTCGGAGCTCATGGGCTTGAGGTTGAAACCCTTCAGCTCAGCCTTGCCTGCCACGGCACGGGGGGGGTCAGGGCAGGGAGGGGCACCCCGGCGTGCCCTTGGGGGGGGTACTGCCTGGCACGGGGGGCAGCCCAGAGGCAGGGAGAGCAGGTGCCAGGGCTGCAGAGAGCCTGGGAGCTCCGGGGCTGCCCCGGGGAGGGGAAAGCAGCAGGTACCTTGTGCCTCGTAGAGGCGATTGACCTTCCCCCGCAGCTCCCGGCGCAGGCTGGGGATCTCCTCATCCAGGCACTCCTGGTCTGGCACAAGGGGCAGAGGCTGGGGGGGGCTCTGGGGTGAAGGCAGAACCCCCCGGGGGCAGAAGCCAGGGCAGATCCCTCTGCAGAACTGCCTTGCAGCACCTCAACACCCACCCCATACCCCCCTCCCGGCCTGGCGTTGGCAGCAGCTGCCCCGGGGCGCCCTCATGCAGCCTGGGAGGGAGCGGGCAGCAGCTCCGAGCCCAGGGGCTGCTCTCCCTGCTGGGCACGCCCCGGCTGCTGCTAAATCCTTCCCCCGGGCACCCCCCACCCCCATCCCTACCCTTCTGCAGCATCTCCTTGGTCTGCTGCTTGGGCAGCTCCATGAACATGTTCCCGAAGCAGACCATGGCCTTGGCTGGGGGGAAAAGGCGTCGTCAGTGGAGCTTCTCCCTCCGGACCCGCCGCCGTTCCCGGGGCTCAGGCGGCCCCCGAGAGCCGGGGTCTCGCCACCGAGCTCCGGGGTCTCACCACCGGGGCTCCGGGGCCTCACTCACCGTCGGGCTCCGGGTCTTTCTGCAGCGCCCGCAGGGCCTGGCGGTTCTGGTTCCGTTTCTGATCCAGGTCCACGATCTGCAGCGGGAGAGAGGCAGCGGCTGCGGGGGTACCGGAGGATGGGGGTACCGGGGGAGGGTGAAGCCGAGGCCGGGCCGTACCTGCTGCCGCGTCGCCAGCACGTCCTCGGCCAGTTCCTCCACCTCGGCCAGGTAGCGCAGCACGAAGGCCGGGTCCCGAGCCATGGCGGGGTCGGGCCTGGGCCTGCAACCGGGGCCGCACCGGGGCCGCCGCAGAGCGGGTCCGTCCCGGGGCCGCCGCCGTTCCCCGCCGGGCGGCAACCGCAGCCGCGCGCGTGGGTTCCGCGGGAGGAAAGGGCCGGGTGGCAGAGCGCCGCCTTGCGGCCGTTCCGGGAGGTGCAACCCGGAATGGGCACCACGGCACCGTGACCCCGGCACCGGCTCCGTGCCACCGGGATGGGCACCACGGCACCGTGACCCCGGCACTGGATCCGTGCCACCGGGATGGGCACAGCACCGTGACCCCGGTACCGGCGGGGGTCCTGCAGCCAGCGCCGGTCCCAGCCCCTCGCTGCAGCCCGGGGGAACTCGGGGACTGAGAATTCACAAGTCCCCACGGAACTGAATTATTTATCCCTTGTCACAACCCCCTTCTGTCTCCTTTCCCCCACTGCCCCCGAGCAGGGTGCCGGTGTCGGGCAGCTGCTCCCCGCAGAGCATCAGGTTCCCCTCCTGCCCCCCCTCCTGCCCCTTTTCCCCCCCAGAAGGCCATAAAAAGCACTAAAAGCTCCGGGATGAGCCCGGGTTGTGTTTCCTGCAGCTGGGCAGCTCGTCCAGAAGCCAAGGATTGCTGTCCCCAGGGGAGGGGACCCAGCTGTGCTCCTGGTGGGTTGGCTCGCCCTCGGTCAGCCCCAGTGCCCCCAGTCTGCACCAGTCAAGGAGCAGCCCCAGGGCCCCCCTGAACTGCCAGGGACTGGGGCTGTTGGGGCAGGCCAAGGGGTGATGGGTTTAGACTAAAAGAGGGAGCTGGAGACTGGAGAGCAGGAGAAATTGTTGGTGCTGAGGGTGGCAGAGGCTGGGACGCTGGGGTTGGCATCGAGAGTGGGATGTTGGACGCGGGACGCGGGATGCAGGGTGGGAAACGTGGGTTTGCTTTTCTCCCACAGCCTCCCAGTGCAGCGTCCACCTCGGGGTGGTTGGATTCAGCTCTCTGCTGGGCACCAAGGTGGCATTTGGTGGCAGAACAAAGTGGAAGGGACCTCGGAGGATCAGCTGGTCCAGCCTTGCCTGGTGAAAAGATTGATCCTGTGCCTGGTTCTCATGATCCGTGCTGGGAGCTCCAGTTACCTCCCAGTGGGCCAGACCAGTAACAAATAGCCCGTGGGCAGCGACGGCCCCGTCCATCTGTCCTGCCACACCCAGGCACAGCCTCCTGGCACTGGCTTGGGCTGCAGACACCATCCCTTCTGGGGGGCTGGAGACCTCCAGCCACCTCCCCAGCAGCCCTGGGGCTGCCCAGTGAGGAGAGGAGGAGGGAGGGAGGTGGAAATGGGGATGAGGATGGAGCTGGGATGGGGATGACAGGAGGATGAGGGTAGAGATGGGCACTTCTGTGCCACCCCTGGGCATTTCCGTGCCCTCTCCCGGCGCCGGGCAGCTGGAAGGACCGGTCAGCCAAGGGCTGCTCTGCTCTGCTGTGTGTTTTGCTGCAGGGAGAGCAGGGTTTGGGTTCAGCACGTTCCTTTTTGTTGTTTGCAGAGCTTTTCTGCATGCAGCAGAACCCCTCCCCGCTGCTGACAGCTGCACAGGAAGGCGGAGGGGATGTTTATGGGGGTTTTTTTTTCCCCTTCTCTTTTCTTTCCCCGTGGCTGCCGGGGCCTGTTGTGAAGATAAATCAGATTTCAACACCCAGTCCCCGTGTTCTCAGGCTGGGGATGGTTCACAGCGGGCATTTCGGGGTCTGTGAAGCTGGGTTCACCTCCTCTTGCTCTCCAGATCCCCTCTCCCCGGTGCCGTGCCCACCACCGCCGTGCCCGCCGGGATGGAGCCTCCCCAGGGGCGAGCCCGCAGAGGGCTGTGTGTGCCCAGAAGGAGGCAGGGGGTCTGTTCAGCGTCCTCTGGAAGGGCCCTGGCACCGGCAGCATGGGATCAAAGGCTCCTTTCTTCGGGCTCTGAGATGCTGGGAGCGTCCCCGCCCCCAGGCAGGCGTTTGTGGAGGGGATGTGTCAGGAGCATCTCAAGGTGAGGCGTCTGAGTCGCATTTCCCAAGGCCCGACTCCGCCGCCCTGTGCCAACCGACGCCTCCCTCCCGCTCGGTTTGGTGCTCCGGGAGCCGGGCATCACCCACCCTCCGCGGGGAAGCGTCTCCCGGGACAAGCCTGGCTCCCCTCGCCGTGCCCGCCCGGCAGCAGAGAGCCCTTTGCCCTCCGGCACAGCGCTGCTTCTCCTCCCAGCTCAACGTCCCGCGGGCGCTGCCAGCCCCTGGCACTGCCAGGCAGCCCTGGCACTGCCAGACACGCTCGGTCCGGACGCGGGACGCGCTCCGTCCTTGCTCTGGAGGGTGAAAAAGCAGCGGAGAGGTGGCGGGGGCAGAGCTGGGGGAATCGCCTGGGCATCCAAACCTCTGCGCCCCAGCTCCACCCGGAGACCCTGGCACAGCGTGTGCGGCTCCTCGGAGACTTTCCCAAGGCTGGGACTGTCCCTCCGAAGCCGGGCTCAGCGCCAGCCCAGCGGGTCCTTCGCCGGAGCTCCCTCGGCCGGCAGCCGGGTGGCCCTTGGCCCGGGGCCTTAGAGCCCCCTGCAGCATCTCCCCCAGCCCAGGCCCTGCCGGGGGGCATCTCGGGGGACGCTTCCCTGGGCATGGCTCAGACTGGGGACCGGGGAGAGCCCGAGGACCCCCACCCAGCCCCGGGGAGGGGGGTTCCACCGGGGCTGGGTGCGGGGACGCACCCGCTGGCACCGGGTGGGGTCTCGTCGGGGGGACCCGTGGGTCGGAGCCGACCCGGGGAGGGGCCGGTTGCCCTTCCCTGGGGGATGAAGCTCCGACCGGTGCCGGGAGCGGTTCCGGGAGCGGTTCCGGGCGTTCCCCCGGGTGGGGATGGGCGGCTGCCCTTGCGGAGCGGGGATGGGGCGGGTTGCGGGTTCCCGGGAGCGGCCGGGAGGGGGGTCCCTGGGCGGGTACCGGACCGGGGGTTGTCGGGACCGGCTCGGGGCGGGGGTGTCGGCGGGTGCGGGGCTGGGGCTCGGCGGGAGCATCCTCGGGGAGGGGTCTGTGTGTGTGCCGAGCTGGGGCGAGGCGTGGGCGGTCCGGGGGTTGTCAGGGCGGTCTCGGGGGGGGGGGGTTGGGGGTTGGTATCTCGGCGGGTGCCGGCCGGCGGGAGCGGGGCGAGGCCGGCGGGGGCGGGCGCTGCCGGGGCGGGCTCGTCTTCTCCGTCCTCCCTCCGGAAGTCTCTCCCGCTCCCTCCTTTCTCCTCCTCTCCCCCGACAACATGGCCGCGAAGTCGGACGGCGGCGGCGGAGGAGGAGGAGGAGGAGGAGCCACCCATTTGTCCTGCTTGCCTGTGTCTCTGGGACCTCGGAGCACAGGGGCCAGTTTCTCAGCAGGGTTATTGAG
>JAOEGS010102763.1:0-10028 GCA_025447755.1 Corythornis vintsioides
TTCTTTCTTTCTTTCTTTCTTTCTTTCTTTCTTTCTTTCTTTCTTTCTTTCTTTCTTTCTTTCTTTCTTTTTTTCTTGGTTATTCTTCAGAGCCAGAAGGTCTCCCCTGAGCCTCCTTTGCTCCAGGTCCCTCAGCTACTCCTCCCCACACTCCTGCTCCAGCCCCTCCAGGTCCTGCTGGGAGTGAGGGGCCCAAACCTGACCCCAGGATTCCAGGGGTGACCTTCCCAGTGCCCAGTGCAGGGGGACAATCCCTGCCCTGCTCCTGCTGCCCACACCAGTTATGCCACAGCCAGGCTGCTGGTGGCTTCTTGGCCACCTGGCCACACACTGGATCATCTCCAGCTGGTTCTCACCCAACTCCTCCCAGGTCCTTCTGGGCACTTCCCAGCTGCTCTTCCCAAGTCTGAATCATTTGATGAGGTTGTTGTGACCCAGGTCAGGACCTGGCACTTGCAGAGTGTGTCCTTACATCTGTATGACAGTGACACACCACTTTTATTTATGATTCCATCATTATCTCTCAAATGCCTCCCTTTCAAGGTGCCACCCAACCCCTTGAAGGGCCCTGACTGGGAGCACAGCCCAGGTTGGGGTTGGGTGGGTGCCCTGTTGAATGCAAAGAGGAGATGGTGGGTGAGCAGTGACTCAGGTAGCACCTCAGCTGCATTGGAAGCAGGAATTTCTGAGGGGGTATCAGGCTTTTCCCAGGCTGGTTTTACCCATCACCACCAGGAGGGTGGCAGGAGGGGTGCCAGGGAGTGCTGATGGATTCACCTCCTGTCCCAAGCTACCCAGGGCAGGGCTGGAGTCCCCATGACCCCTGGAGGGGTTTCCAAGGCCTGGAGCTGTGGTGCTGAGGGAATGGGGCAGTGCTGCCCTGGCACTGCTGGGTTAACACTTGGACTCCATGATCTCTAAGGTCTCTTCCAACCAAAACAATTCCCTGGTTCTCTGGCTGACCCCTATCTTATCTTACCCTCAAAAAAGATGGGGAATGGGATGGAGAGATGGAGATCTCCCAGTGAATGCTCTTGATGGAAGAGACTCAGGAGAGGAGTTGACACCCTGCACTCCCAGGAGGAGGCCAGGTGGAGAGGAGTTAAGATCAGGACGGGTAGAAAAGGCAGAGGGGGGTGGCCTGGGGGATTTTTAATGCTGCCTTTTCCATGCTGCCATTCCCAGTTTTCCACGAGTGCCTTCACTTAACCAGCTTTCTCCTATCTCAACAGTAACCTTTGGGCTCTCAGGCTGGTGGGACAAGTGTGGCAGAGCTGTCAGGAGACTGGGAAGTGAAGCAACTTGTCCCTGGTTTACTGCTGGCTCTTGCCCTGAGACTCCCAGGCCTGCTCCAGGTCTTTGCCAGGATGGTTTTCACTGGGAGGAGCCACTGCTGATGACAGCCAGGTATTTCCTGGATGCAGTTCAGTGTGTGTGAACCAGGAAAGTCCCCTTCCCACCTCCACACCACCAGCTTGGCTCCAAGAACCTGGAGCTTAAGCCCAAGGCTGCTTGGAGCTCCTCCTGACACTCCATCTTGCCTCCCTGCTCCTTTGCTTCACCTTCAGCTTCCACAGCTCCCATCTGGGGACTTCCAGGGAGCTTTGTTGGCTTTCTCTGTGCTTTCTCATCCCTCTGAGAGGGGTGAAAATAAACACACACAAGCAGCTCCAAACCAACTGGGAGAAAGACCAGTCTCCCCTCCATCCTTTATTTAAGCTGGCAGGGAAAACTGCTTGTTTTCCAGCCCAGCTTTGCAGTGGTGGTTTGTGAGTTGCCTGAGAGTTTTTCCTCACTTGGCTTTCACCAAACAAGGGTGAGAAACTCTTCATTAGCCCCAAGGTAACGTAGCAAACTGAGCAATCTGCTGTTCATCTTCAACAAGATGTGGCCTTGGATCAAGATGGGGACTGATGGGACCTTGGATCAAGCTGGGGAGTGATGAAGCTCAGATTAGGATGAGGAGAGATGACCCCTTGGACCAAGGTGGGAACTGTTGGACCTTGGATCAAGCTGAGGAATGATGAAGCTCAGATCAAGGTGAGCACAGATGACCCCTTGGACCAAGGTGAGGTGTGAGAGCTGCCCCACAGGCTGGGTACCACAAGCCTGGGCATGCAGCAGAAGTGGTCAAAGAGGGGTTACCTGTAGGATCAGCCAGCACTTGTGATAGGAAAACCCCATCTTGGAGTGGAGAGGAGAACCCAAGGAAGAAACAGGAGTCTGTATAAACCAAACCATGCCTGGACATTTCTCTGCATGGATGCTCAGAGTGACACAGGGACCAGCACCTGCTGTATAGGAGAAGAGGGAATTTATTTTTTGTGAGGGAAAATGCACCAGTTTAGGGGATCTACATCCACCAAGATAAATTTACACCTTGGATGTCCCACAGATGGAGGAAACTGGTGACCTCTGAGATCTCTTAGGGCATTAGATGATGTGTTGAGGGTGAGATGTTCCTGTGGGACTGATGTTGCTGTGCTGGCACCATCCCAGGGGAGGTTGGATGGGGCTCTGAGCACCCTGCTCTGGCTGCAGGTATCCCTGCTCCCTGCAGGGGGGTTGGACTGGATGAACTTGAAAGATCCCACCCAAACCAGTCAGGGATTCCCTGGTGAACCATCCAGCTCTCAGCAGACTCAAGACACAGTGCCCTGGAAAGCCTCTGGCCCGTGTCATGCCAGCTTGGATTGTCCCCAAAGCTCCCTAATGGAGATTAAACAACTCTGAGAGCAGCTGCTCTCTGGCACCAGTAAGAGGAGACTGGATAAAGTTATCAATTGAGATTGAACTGGCCAAGTTCTGCTAATGCACTAGAGCAGCAAAGGTGCACAGATGGCAACTGAAATGCTTAGGGAAGTTCTTAAAGGGGGGGAAAAAAAAATCCAGCTGAGCCTTATAAATAAAGGTCCTTTGGGAAAACCAACACCTAAAGAGCAAGGGGAGACTCTGAACTACTTCACTCATTTATTTTTTATTATTATTAAACCTCACCTTGCTCAGCAGTGGGCAACAGGTGATCAGAGAAGGTGACTCTGAACTGGTTCCCATGCCTCCCAGTCTGGGAAGGAAGGTTAAGGGATATTTTTCATGGAGCAAATTAATTTTTTTTTTACTTCACAAACAGCCATGGGTGTCACCTCGCATTGGATATTCTCCTCTTGCAGAACCACTGGCTGGTTTGGGTGGGAAGGGACCTTTCCAGGTCATCTGGTCCAGCAGGGAGCATCTGCCCCCAGAGCAGGGTGCTCAGAGCCCCATCCAACCTCCCCTGGGATGGTGCCAGGGATGGGGCAGCCACCACCTCTCTGTGGTCCAGCAGAGTAGGGACACTTGATGCCAAGCTGATGCCAAGAAGCCCTGCAGCTTCTCTCTCAGGATAGGGGCTCTGAGCAGGTGGGTGAATCTTGTGCAAAGGTGCCTGTGTCACCAGTCATGATGGATGTTGTTTTGTTGGAATTATCCTGGTGCCACGGGTGCAGTTCCCAGCTGCTCTTCGCGGGGAGCCTCGTCATCCTCAGCAGCCTTGCATTCCTAGGGCAGGTTTTTGAGGAAAATGAGTGAACCCTAGAGATACAGCAATGGAAAAAATAGTAATAATAATATTAATAATAATAACATAGTTCTGCTTTTGGCCAGCAGACAAGAGCTTCTGTCTGCAAACAGGGTGGAGACACGACGAGCTGATGCCACCCAGCCGGGACTGCCGCTCCTCGGAGAGAACAGGGAACTGTTTGCTCTGGGAGCTTTCCAAATTCATCCTGCTGCCTCTGAGGTGAAAGGATTTCAAGGAAACAGCCGAGATGCTCCCTTAGTTCCATCCAAAGCTTTTGTGAGAGGATGCCCGGGCTAAAACACACCCGATGTTCCAGATGGGAAGAGCCGGAGGCAGAGCAACGCCGCGCGGACGGCGCTGAGTCTGTCTGGTGCCTGGAGTGGTCAAAGGCCAACGAGATCTTGTTCCAACATCCTCTGTCTGCTGCTAGAAGGGAAAAAAAAAAAAAAAAGAAAAAAGAAATCAGGTCTTTGGGGTGCAATATGAGCTTGATTAGAAGAAAAATGCAACGAGTGCTGTTAAAGGTCCATCCACTTTGCTGGAGGAAAGAGCAGCATCTTCTCGGGGTGGATGGTTGCTAATAAATCAGGAGGGCTTTGTTCATCTGCCAGCTCCCCCACAGGCTGGCTGGGTGGTCTTGCTGCAAGTCAAATCTCTTGCACCTCAGTCTCTATCTGCAAGACAGGGGAGGAAAATTAAGTTTTCCCCCTCTCCCCTTTAAGAAAAGCTGAGTTCAAAAAGAAAAAAGAAAGAAATGGGGGGGGAAGAAAAAAATTGCAAGTGCTATAGGAATCTGAGGTGCTGCTGCTGTTTGTTACATAGCAAAAGCCAACGTTTCCTAGGTGAGGATTCCTTTTTCCCCTTAGAAGGGATCCAGGAGAGGAGATGCTTCAGCTGGTCCCTAAGGAAGGAGATGGTCCAGCCCTGCCAAATCCTCAATGGCACCCCCTTCCAAACTGATCAAGACTTGATCACCTGCTTTACTGCTTAGAAAGGTGGCTCCAGGAGCTGCCTCCAGACTTTTATGCCACCTTGGAGCTGCTGGGGTTTCCCACAGGGTTGCCACGACCTGATTCCCACGATGAAGAGGCATGGAAATCTAAAGGCCACCATGAGCTTGGCTGCTGAGATCTGCTGCATCTCTCTGGGGAGGTGTCTGGAGGAGGAAGGGGGGGACATGGGCTGCAGAAACTCTGCTTCCTAAGCTTGCAAGGGAGGAAGAGCTGGCAGAAGTGGTGTAGGAAGAGAAGAGCTTGTCCTGGAGAGACAGATGGGGTCAAACCCAAACCTGATGTCTCACACCAGCTCCTTCAAAGCAACAAGGACCAGCCAGACAACAGGATGCTCATTAAACCACCTCAGGTTACCCTGCTCTCTCTAAACACACTCAGCCTCTTTATTCATTTATAGTTTTTCCTGCTCTAGTCTGGTTTTTAGTTAATTGCTTTTCACCTTGGATTAACCAGGAGCTCTTCATGGACCAGCTCTTCCATGATGGATGGAGCCTGAGGTCCTGCAAACAGGTATTTGGGCAGCTCCAGGAAGATTGTAAAAACCATAAAATCTGAGCATTGGCACAAATTGGTCACTTCATTCTGAGAGGAAAAGGTAAGGGTGAGTCCTTCAGTGCCATGGCAACACATGCCAGCACTGCCAGGAGCTCAACATCTCCTCCCTGCACTGGAAAAAAAATTGAAATAAATAAAAAATGGTCAAAACAAAGATTTTTTTTTTTTTAATATTGTTTTTTGGTAGCAGTTTAGAACTCAAGGTTCCCTGGAAGCTTCTGGGGAAGCATCACCCACCTTACATGGGTTTAGGGGAGCATCTCCAGCCAGCCCTGTTCTGAGCATCCTTCAGGCAGCTCCCTCTGCTCTGCCCAGCCCAGAGTGACTATCAGCAAAGATCTGGCAGCACCTCCCTGCCTGCTATGAAAATCCTCCCCCCAGCCCTGGAGCTTTTCAATGGAGCAACCACTGCAAGAGCACAGGGCCAACTTTTGGGGCTGTCTTTGCCCCATCTCACAAGATCAAGGGCTCGAAAGAGCTTTGCTGGGTGGTTTGATGGTGGGAGTGATGGGGAGCTTGCTATCCAAGCTAATGAAGATGGGAATAAAATCCTCAGGGGCTGTCAATCACCCTGTCCCAAGGCTCTACAACTCAACCCTCCCAAAAATCCTCTCTCTTTGCCTTCAGCCAGGGCTCAGGCTGGGTGGAGTATGGGTGGATTCCCAATGATATCATGGAAGGATGTGGGTTTGCCTGCAAATTCCTGTGTCTTCTCCTCGGCTAATTTCACTCTTTGTTTACTCTTATCAGGACCTCTGCAGCCAAGAATTAATTAGCAGCACTGCCTTAGGACTGTCAAGGTCCTACCAGTGCCTACACAAAGCCAAGAGGATCTGTGCAGCCTAATAGAATCTTTTTTTTTTTTAAAGGAAACATTACTAATATTTTTTCACTATTTTTAGTGAAAAAAAAAACCAACAAAATAATCAGCTAATTATACCAGCAAAAAGAAACACTTAAATGGGGACCATCTCTCCACCACCCTGGTGTAAAGCAAGCAGTGGGAGTGCTTCAGTGGGCAGAAGTCTTGCTTGTTGAAGAACTTTTCCACAGCCCTGTACCTGGATAAGCCAGGACAGGGAAACCTCAGTTATTACATCTCCTGGAAGTGTGGCTTTTCCCTTTTGGAAGTTTGGGGTGGGGTGTTTTTTTTTGAGGGGTGGGTGGTTTATTTGGTTTTTTGTTGTTGTTGGCTGCTTTCTTTTTTTTTTTTTTTTTTCCAAGTCCTGTATTTGTGAGGTGAGTGTTGGGACTGGAACTGGGGCTGTAGATGTGTCTCCTGTCCACATGTCTCCTCTCCATCTTCCTGGGGTCTACCACCTTCATTGCTTGCTTCATTTCATGCTGACTCATCTGCCAGCAAGGAAAATGAGATCCAGGCCACCAGGAGCTACTCACACAGATCAAATCCAACTTTCCAGGTGGGCTCAGCTCTACCTTTAAAGGCATTGTCCCCTCAATGGAAGTTGTAAATCCTTTTTCAAGCTCTCAGCAGTAATTGAAGATGTTCTCCCTTGGGAAAAAACAGGCTCTCCAGGCATCTTAAAAGTACTTTTTTAGCTTATTTTGGCATCTCATTTGAAATAATCCCATCCAGGCTCTTGCTTTGGCCATGAGTACTAGGGTTTGTCCAACATTCCACAGAGCAGGAGGTTATTTAATACTGTGGTAGCTAATTTTTTGTCCATCCTAGATGCCAGGGGACTGGGAGATGGATGATGGATGACAAATGAACCCACATTTTGAAGCTCACAGCTTCCCTTGAACTCCTCTCCTTATCCCATACCACACTTTGCAGACACCTCTTGAGCCACAAGGACTGGATTGAATATTCCACCACGAAGGTGGTGTCCCCTCTGTGCTTCCCACAAGGCCCAGCAAACACCATCCTACTTTTCTTTTCTGATCAGTGGGGTCATTCATCCAGCCCTGCTTTGGAGCCACCTTCTGCCAATCTCCAGGAGACACTAAACAAACACAGCCCATACAGTGTCAGCTATCTGGGGGGGTGAGTAATTCCAAGGGATTCCTCTTTAAATAGATGCTTAAGTAAATATAGAAATATCATTTTACAAGCCCTGGCTTGGGAAGAGGTTTCGTGGACCTAGGAAGTCTCTGCGCCCGGCAACAAAGGAATTCTTCCTTTGTTTCCACCCTCCCATCCCAGAAAAAGTTTCTATTTCCAAATCCATACAAATGACTTGCTCGTTGATCTTTGTTCCAGAGACTGAATGATTTTTCACTGTTGATTTCCCAAGGAGGCTCCTGGCTCATCTCTTGCTCCCACAAGGTCAGGCTGAGAGGTGGGTGTTGGAGCTGTTTGCTCCGGGTGGTGATGTCAAAAATAAGGATGGGTTGGTTTGGAAAGTTCAGCTCTAGGTGAGTTGAAGTCAAAAGAACTGCTGGAAGAGGGAAGAAGAAATCAGGAAGGGGAAGCTTAAAGGGGTTTCTAAGTTTCTGGTGACACCTGCCCACGTAACACCACGGCCAGCTGGGTTCTGCTGCAAGGTTTACCTTCCAGACAAATCACAGACTGGTGAGGGTTGGAAGGGAGCTCTGGAGATCATCTGGTCCAACCCTCCTGCCAGAGCAGAATCACCCAGAGCAGATTTCCCAGGACCATGCAGCCCTCCTGGGAGCAAGTGGAGTGCTTCACCGACGCTATGATGGCAGATTGATAAGTGCCAAAATTGACATTAATTATTTCAACCAATATCAGTCTGAGAGTTGAGTTTTTCCCTCTCCAGTCTAGAGGTGAAGTGCCTTGGATGATGCTGGAGCAGAAAAGCACAGTGCCCTCAGGGCTTTCTGTACCTTACAACATTCCTTTGTCAGGATGTCATCTCATCAAGGTCTTACTTCTCTTTGTCTTGGGGGGGAGGTAGAGAGAAATCAACTCCAGTGATACAATTACCTCCCTGGTGGCTCTTTCTCCTTTGAGAAAGAGAAAATGTAACTGAAAAAAAAAAAAAGTTCTGCTCCTTTTGAATATTTCAGAGCAGTAACTGCACTCCCTGGACTGCCAGTCACCCGTCAGCCTGGGGGTAAGGACAGCTTGGTAAGGAACCTGGCAGTGAAGAAGGTTACAACCTGGTAAACTGAGTCACGGGTCAGTGGTGGCATCAGGTGGGGCCTGCTGAGGGCAAAGGATGGTGGGAGGAGATGGCAGCAGCAGTGGGGGAACCCCCCCTACCCATGTTGATGGTCCCACCCAAAAGAGAACCCCCATGAGCCACTTCAAGCTGCACCCAGACCAACTGGTGGCTGAGCAGAGCAAGCACCATGGGCTTTATTAGATGTTGACAACTTATTTTCTTACTTAATTTCACCAAGTATCTCGTGTTTGTACAACTGGAAGATGCTCTGAGGTCACGGGGGCAGTGGACAGCTTTCCATCCCAGGGCTGTGTCCCAACTGGAGCCGTGCAGGAGCCTTGGGAAGGGCGTCAGCAGCAGCTGAGGTAGCACTTAAAATAGCATTTTAATAGCTTAAAATGTTGTGAGGCTGAGAGCTGCCTTGTGTTCCAGGTAAATCGAGGCAATGAAGAGGGTTTTCTGCCTTCCCTTCATCTAATTGACCACATTTTTCTGTAATTAATAGGTTGCAAAACAGTTTTAAGGAGTCCAAACCAAGGGAACCTTCAGGTTGCTGCCAATTTACCTTCTGGCTGGCCGGGGAGGGACAGAGGAGACTCCCCAGGGGTGCTGAGGAGAAGGTGTCCTGATGTTTCTGGCTGAGAAGATGAGATCTTGCTGGAACTTCTCTGTCTCTCCAAAGTTTGTGTGGAATTATGGATCTGGTTGGTGGAGCAGAACTGGAGCTGACTGTAAATGACCAGATGTGTATTTATTTCTCATAAAGATGAGGAAAAATGTCTTAGTGAGGAGAAATTTCCTCAGTGGGAGGGTGTCAGAGGCTGTCCCAGGCTGCCCAGAGAGGTTGTGGAGTCTCCTTGTCTGGAGAGATCCCAACCCCAGCTGGCCACTGGGATCCTGGACCCCTGCTCTGGGTGACTTTCTGGAGCAGGGGGGTGGCACCAGATCATCTCCAGAGGGGTTTTTTTGCTGTGATTCTGTGAGATATGTCTCAAATCTGTCTTCAGGCTGATGTGACTGACCCTTGACAACTCAGCATGTTGGAATGCTGCCATCTAATCCATTTTTTTTTTCTCCCTGAGCAGCACTTTTCCAAGGTGGGGAAGCCCTCAGACCCCTCAACTCCCACGAGCACCCTTTGGAGGTGAGGAGTCACTTTGGTCCTGAGACACCCGAGATGCAGGCTTCCTAGAGCAGCACCAGCAACAGTAATCATAATAACAGTTAATGATGATAATTAGGTGGCACAGGAGGACAATAGCTATGGATTGGCCTGTTCTCTGCTGGTGGTGCCAGTGCTATCACAGAGTCTGGCAGAAGGCCTCAGCTGGGCCTTCAGGAGGTGGCAATTGTCTCACTTTTGCTTTAAACACATTGCTAATTAAACACATTGCTAATTAATGCTTTAAGCTACAAAGTGATCCTTTCATTCTTCCTCAAGTTCTCTGCCCTGTCTCTTATGATTAATTATTTTTTTTTTGGAGGGGTGGAAGGCGTTGAGGGTGGGTCAGTTAAATACCATCACCAGGGCTACCAAAGGGAGGGCAAAAAAAAACCCCAAATCAACAAAACTATCATTTAAAATTTTGCTCATTGTCACACACGAGTCTCAAAAGTCTTTGGAGCTGCACAACCAGCTTTAGACCCTCTTTGCTTCAAATCAGTTTTCTTCCCAGCTAGTGGTGGTGGTGATGGGGTGTTGATTTTGTGTCTTTAAAGTCAAATCTACCTCTCAAAAAATAATAAAATGAAAATGAGAATAAAATAAATAGTGTCCGTAGAATCCATTGGATATTTCACATTAAA
>JAOEGS010102764.1:0-10026 GCA_025447755.1 Corythornis vintsioides
CATTGTTATGATTATATTTTATCTTAGTTATTAAAATTTTCTGATCTTAACCCATGAGTTTTATGTTGACTTTTTTTGTTGGTGTTTTCATTCTCCCCATCTCACTAAGCAGCTGTGTGGGGTTTTATTGTCAGCTGTGGTTGAACCACCACATCAGATTTTCATGCCTTTCATCTGAACATTTTTTTAGAAAGGCAGTCTTTTCCTTATGACATGAAAAACCAGTATAAATTAACTAAGTCCTAACAATTAATGAGGTGGAAAACAATTCAAAATCCTAAAGGCAAAGCAACTGTGAGTGGTCACTATCAATGGAATTCTATAAAAATTCATGACACTAATTAAATGATGAGATCTTCCAAAATTTTGTAATGACTGAGGTCTACTTATGGACTAAGATGTCTTCAGTAATCATTTCCATGATGCGATTTTGGTGATGATAATGTAATAATAATGATGATAGTGTAATGCTCATAATAATGTAATAATGATGATAATGTAACATATAGTGTCATAGAATCATCCAGATTGGAACAGACCCTTGGGATCATCAAGTCCAACCACTAATTCTACTCTACAAAGTTCACACCTAAACCATGTTCCTCAAAATCACATCCAAACAAATCTTAAACACCCTCAGGGATGGGGACTCAACCCTTTCCCTGGGCAGCCTGTGCCAGGCTCTGGCTACTCTCTCAGTGAAAAACTTTTCCCTAATGCCCAGTCTGAATCGATCCTGGTGCAGCTGGAATCCATCCCCTCTTGTTCTGTGATAAGACCTAGTGACCGGTGATAAGAGACCAGCACCAGTCTCTCTACAATGTCTTTCAGGTGCTGTAGAGAGTGAGGAGGGCTCCCCTCAGTCTCCTCTTCTTCACACTAAACACTCCCAGCTCCTTCAATGGCTCCTCATCAGACGTATTCTCCTGATCTTTCCCCAGCTCTGTGGCTTCCTCTGCACTCACTCCAACACCTCCAAATCTCTCTTGGATTGAGATCTCCAGAACTGGACACAACACTCAAGCTGTGGCCTCACCAGGGTCATGTACAGCAGGACAATCCTTTCCCTGCTTCTGCTGCTCAAATCATTTCTCATCCAAGCCAGGATGCCATTGGCTTTCTTGGCTGGCTGGGCACACTGCTGGCATATGAAAACGCTGATAATGTAACATATTAAAAACTCAGCCATTTTCTTTGATGTTGATGTAAAAATAATTTCTGGAGACTCTTATTTAGGAGTAAATCTGAAGATTTCAAGACTGAAGCAGAAGAATTTCTGGCTACACCAAAGGAAAAGTTGTACGTGACAAGTCAAAGGGGAACAGTACACAAGGTTGGTCAGTGAAAATGTGCAGTCACTGCTTGGGACAGAGGTAGAAGAAATGTCACACCTTGGTCCCTTGCCTACATATTACTGTTCTGTGGGCTCATTGTGCACCAGAGGGCTAAAGGAAAAAGAAAAAAAACAACTCACCTAAGAGCTCTGTGAGGAGCATTTTGCACAAAGCAAAAGTAACAACTGAGATGCCAGTTCCCTTTCTGGAATCGCTGCTCACACGCTTCTGTGGTTTTCCTCCCCAGCCTACACACAGAGACAGTGAAAGAAGGGAGGAAATACCTGCAGGGTGCTCATCCTTTCCCTTCCCCCACACAACTTCCTTGAGGCGGGTTTTGCAGGAGTGAAATGGCTTCACAGACTAAGTGAGGTTGGAGGTACCTCTTGGAGGTACATCTGCTCCGGCCCTGCAGTTTAAGTAGGGACAGTTGGAGTCGGTTGTCCAGGATCATGTAAACTCAGTACAGACTCCCAGGATGACAATGAAGTGTTGAGTGTTCATCTGTCTGGAAGACAACAGCAAATCCACATCATCTCTAGGATCTGCATCTGTTCTCATCTCAGGAAGATGAGGTTGGAAGAGATGACCCAAGAGGACATGGGTCTGCTTTGACCCGAGGAGCTTGGCTCATACATCAGCAATGTAATCACAAGAAGTTCTCGCTGTGAGTGTACAAACCCTCAGCCTCAATTTGCTGCTTTCTCCTTGAAATGTTCCCAGCAGGACCTCGTGTGCTCGTGCTGTCTTTGGACTGACTGTATCAGCTCATGATGAAATCACTCCAAATTTGTCTGCTGTTAATCAAAGTGGGAAAGGGGGCTTTTAAAAGTCAAAGGGCCCGGGCAGCAGCTCTGCTCCTCCAATGGGATGTTGCCAAGGCTCTGTTTGATGCTCTAAATGTGCCTTTTGTCATGCCTTGCAGCATCCCGAATGTCAAACCCAGGGGTTTGCCTGCCAGCAGCAGAGTGGAGACCCCGATGTCGTTACCATGAGCTCAATGTCACCACAGAAGACTAGCACCAGGCTTACAACATCTTCAGGGTTCAGCTCTAGGTTAAACCACACTTACTCAAAAGATGATTCAGTTGGGGGAAGTGGGGGCGGGGCAGTGGGAGGTGTTTTCTCCTCCCATGATGTTCCCCATATCAGTCCTCCACTGGAAGATGGGGAGGACACTGGGCATTGCCAGGTGCAAGTGAACAGCTTTTCACTTGAAACACCAAAATAACTGCAGCTGGGCTAGGGTCACAGCTGTTTGGCATCTCCCTGAGGTTCAGTCCTTCCCCTGAGATATTCTAATCTGAACTCACAGTCTGGTGAAGAAAGAACTGTGAGAAAATAAACCACAGTGCTTCCAATTATACACCTCCATAAGGCTGCAGTTCTTCAGCACATCACAGAAGTTCCTCCTCAGCACACTTGCTGAAAAACCCATGAGAACAGAGGTTCATCCATGGCCTGAGCAGCCAGACAGCTCCACCAGCCCCTCACACCTCCCCCATAGTGATAACAACCACTGGAACAACCCAGAAGTCCCCCAGTACTCTCTAGGTGTCTCCTGCACATCCCATGGTGCACTGCAGGGTGCGAAGGAGAGTTCAGTGCCATGGGAGGTAAAAAATTATCCACATAGCCTCCCAGGGAGACTGCTCCAGGGTGGCTTTATTGTCAGCATTTGCAGCACGTTGCACTTGGCAGAAGTTGTCTCCTTTCAGGAGAAGACAGTTTCAAGTGGATCATCGGCCTTGCTTTGCACCACGGAACTGCCCCGGGGGAGTCCCTGGACCCAACAGACCTTTCCTGAGGGGCAATACAACCTTTGCCTCCTGCTCTGCAGGAGCCATACTGGGGAAACATGACCAGCTCTGTACACCAAAGACAACAGAAAAATCCCCAGTGAAACAAAAATCAAGCCCAGGTGGCCAGTTGATAGATCAGCTTGTTCCCCCAGATGACCATTCTCAATTATTTTTCCCCTCTGAACTCAACATGGAACAACCATGTGGCTGGTGGCCCCAGGTTCCTCACTTCCTGCCCCTGAACAGCCATGGGGATAAGAACCTGATGGTCCCTGTCTTCACACCTCCAATGAAGGGAGGAGAGTGGTTGGTTCTCTTCCACCCCAACAGGAACACATATCAACACCCCAACAGTGTCAATGGCTTGTTCTTAGTCAGAAGAACTGAGAGGCACATGCTTCTCCACCTTCACAGACCAAGATGGACACTGGACAAAGGACACCTCTTTTGCCACCTTGTCAGAGAAACTTCACTTCCACCAACTGTAGGCAGGAAGGAAAATGAAAAGAAGACCCAGTTAGTGAAGTTTGCTTTCACTGTTTCTCTGCCTGAAAGTCACTTTTCTGCCTGAAAGTCACGCCTCATCCTCTACACAAAGGATTTCTTTCTGTCTTGAAGACAGTTAGGTCCAAATGTTACACAAAGGCTTGAGACAAGACATCCTGAATACCCCCTGTTTATCATCCAAAGTGAAAATTATTTCAGGATTCAAGCTGGATATTACCTGCTGACAGGTAAGAAAGACCTCCATGTCTCCAGTCTATCAGAGATGACCTATGATCAGATTGTTAAGGGATTAACTTTGAGCAGTGAAAGAGAAATTAAGAATTAAATATTAACTCCAGGTGTGGCTCTGGCTGAAGATCATCTGTTGTTGCACTGAGGTGAGGCTGCCTGGTCTGTAGTTCCCTGCATCTTCCTCTTGCCCTTCGTGAAATTAGGAAAGATGATTCAGAGACCACCATGCGTAGGAGAACTTGCATTGGTCCTTCCTGCCTTAGATGCTGTACAGATCCAGAGAAGACATCCTCTGCCCAGCAGAGTCAGACTCTCTTATTTTATCTCATTGGGAACCCTGGAACTCCAGCTCCTTGCCACTGAGGAAGATGAGTGACCTTCCCTTCTCCTTAGCAGTGGAGAGGTCACACTGGCTGTTCTGTGCTTCTGAGAACAAGAGACACATGGACATACTAGAAAGAGTCCAGGGAAGGGCCACACAAATGGTGAAGAGACTGGAGAATCTCTCATGTGAGGAAAGGCTGAGGGAGCTGGGACTGCTCAAGGTGAAGAAGAGAAGGTTTGAAGGGGATCTTGTCAATCATAGAATCATGTAGGTTGGAAAAGACCTTTCACAGATTCACAGATTCACAGATGTTAGGGGTTGGAAGGGACCTAGAAGATCATCTAGTCCAACCCCTTGAAGTCCACTGAGTTCAATCATTAGCCTAACACTACCAGCTCTGCTCAGACGCAGCTTGGAATGATGTGGGGTCTTGGTGTGACCCTAGAGTGGGACACTTCTCTTGATAACACTCATCCCGTTGGCCTTGGCCATTGATCCAGCATGGCCAGGTCCCCCTGCAGAGCCTTCCTACCCTCCAGCAGATCAGCACTCCCACCCAAATTGGTGCCCTCTGCAAACTTTCTGAGGGAGCCTCAAGTCCTTGTCCAGGTCATAGATAAGGACACTTGTTGTGGTTTAACTTCCTCTGGCAGCTAAACACCACACAACCATTCATCCACCACATTCCCTTGTCCCTCCTCCTCACCCTCTCCTGTGGGAAGGGATGGGACAGAGAATCAGGAGGAAGAAAAAATGTGAGACCCCCAGGATTGAGATAGGGGCAGTTTAGTACAATAACACAGACAGAGAAGAAAACAACAGTCATAATGAGATGATAGATAAAGTGGCCAATAGCAACCTGGAAGTCTCTACTTGTGCCCAAGAAGCCAGCTTTCCCTGCTCTGGCTGCATTGAAACAAGTTCGCAACAGGCAACCCCACCCTGCCCCTATAGAGAGGCATGATACTCTAAGGTATCAACTATCCCATTGGCTGGCTCAGATGTTTATCCTGCTGTGGCCTCTCTCAAATGCAGCTCCTCCCAAATGATTGGGCCAGCAGCTGCTGCTGATAAACCCAAACCAAACACTGTACAATATTAAACAGGAATGGCCCCAGTTCTCTACACTGGAGAACACCCTTTGTGACCAGCTGCCAACTTCAGGTTAACTCCATTCACCAACACTCTTTGGCCCTGGTCATCTAGGCAGTGTTCTACCAGCAGAGTGTCCACGTATCTGAGGCATGAGCTGACTTTATTTTCTCATGAGAATGCTGTGGGAAATGGTCAAAGGCTTTATCGAGGTCCAGGTGGACAACACCCACAGCCAATGATATCAGTAGATATCAATACCTGCAAGGGGGGCATGTAAATAGGACAGAGCCAGGCTTTTCTCAGAGGTGCAGTGACAGGACATAAGGCAATGGGCACAAACTGAAACACAAAGTTCCCTCTGAACAGCACAAAACACTTTATTACTGTGAGGATGACCAAGCACAGCTGCAAGTTGCCCAGAGAGGTTGTGGAGTCTCCATTCTTGGAAATATTCCACTGTCACCTGGACATGTGTGGTGGGTTGACCTCGGCTGGCTGCCAAGTGCCCACAAAGCTGCTCTGTCACTCTCCATCCTCAACAAAACCCCAAACCACAGAATATCAGGTGTTATAGATAACATACATAGATGTGTTAGTTTGTAATGAGAATCACTGATGTTGCTTTAAACCCCAGAAACTCTAACACTGACTAAGAGCTAGAGAAGGACTAACAAACAATTCTAGCTGTAGAGAAGACATCTGAACGTCTCCCTGTGAAGGAAGAACATATTTTGCAGAGCTGCATTCACACTCCAGGAGGTGAGGTGTCATGTGAGTTCTTGCCGTGGTGTTATTGCACCTTATGAGCTGGCAGGGAGCAGGGCTGGTCTCAGGATAATGGAGGAAAGGAAAAATTTTTTTTGCACTTATTCCTTTTTTGTTTGTTTGTTTCTTGCTGGAATGGGTTTAGGGCAGCTGTGAAGGTTTCTGGGAAGGAGAGAGAAGTGATACAGATATTTGTGTGGAACTGTTTCTTCCTGCAGTATGGTACCACTGCAAAGTAGAAGCAGTACCAGCACCTTCCTTGTTTCATCTCTTTTCCCTCACAACCACCATTAAGTCATGGTTCTTTAACAAAAAGACTTTAAAAACAATAAGCATCACCATTTAAAGATTAATTCAACAGGTTACAGAGCATCAGTGCCCAGCCTGGGGAGAAGTGGATTCTACCTTTCTGCCTGGACTCTACCATGAGCAGTCCCATGAAGTGACAGAATGTTAAAACTGCAGGAGAAATTTTGCTGAGGTGGGGAACAGAAATAATAGGAATTATTCACATTAAGCTGTTGTTACAGTGGTCACACTGGTACACTGGAACCTGCCTTCCCTTGTTAATGGTGAAGGCTGAAATTGATGATTGTGAACAATGAGCTGTGCCACTCCTCTCTCCTTCCCAGAAACCTGCACTGCTGCCTGAAACCCATTCCAGTCAGCAAAACATGGATTCACTGCAAAAAGAACCCTCCCCTTCCCTTCCTACCTTCCTATAACAACTGCTCTTTCATCTTTGCACCTACCTCAGGACCAATTAAAGAACAGAGGGGATAAAACATTAACCATTATGACTATGGGAGCAAAGAACTTTTTTTGACCTGTGATCTAACAACCTGTCTGCTTCCTGCAGTGCTGCCTAATCTCGTAGTGCCAGCCCTTTCTTCTCCTTCCAGTCCTCTGGCTCTCTCGAGCCATCCTGAGGTGGAGGAACAGAAGCCTGAGTGAATCTGGATCATGAAATACTTTTCTGCTTCCAACTCAGTGAGTGACATGGAGCAACAAGGTAAGAGACAACACCTACTTTGAAAAGTAACTGTGAGGTTTTTCCAGGCCTTCTACCTCTGACAAGGTGCCTCCTCTCACCTCATCACCTGGTTCCTTCTCCCCCTTGCCACAGTGAAACCCCCCATTCCAAAGAGTCGTGCCCTTGGCACAGCCCCATGGGGAGGCTCTGACAGGATGAGAGACACTTTTCCTTTGGAAGCCAGAGTTGGTTGGTCATGTCCAGTGCCTTAGGATGTCCCTTGCACATGCTGGTACCCCATTCGTGGTGTCCAACCCATGGTGTGCAGTCCAGGATGGTCCCAAGAGTTGAGATCCTCTTGAGCAGGACTGTTGACCATTTCCTCTCCTCCCTGATGAAGTCTGAGGGGAAGGCAGCCAATAGAGAAGAAGTGATGTCAGGTCCTAATGACTGAGGGGTGCATCTGAATACTGCACACCCTCACTCATCTTTCTCACCTAGAAGGTAGCAACGTGTCCAAAGGTAAGTACATGCTTCATGTTTAGTTGTCATGGAGGGCTCATGGTGCTGGCAATGCAGGTCCTGCTTGGGCAAGGTGGCAAAGGGTGAGTTCTTGATGGCAGAGGTCCCTCTGGTAGCTCCAGTACCTTGGGTTGTAGCTTAGTGTGTCATAGCTGGATGTTGCATGGAGTCTAGACAGGGTGAGAGGAGGTTCCTATGGCACTAAGGAAAAGTTAGGCTTGGGATTTTCTTGTGGAGGTTTGTCTCAGCCCTTAGGATAGCACTGGGTTGTGGTTTGGCCTGTGGTACTTTGCCTTTGTCCCACTGTGTCCTGCCTCCCTTGCGGTGAGGAACTTTTCTGTGGGAGCCTGGGGACATGGGATGGGGTTAATTTGCTCAAGATGGGTTCAAACAGCCAACATTGTTCCAGTTTCCAGGGAACTCTGCAGGTTCTTATCTGGCTGAAATAGTCTCCCTGGTTCTGTGAGCCTAGTACCCAACTCTGCAACAACCTTCCCTTTCCAGCCCATGGCCACACTGCTCCACAGCACTCAAGCAGCTGTAGATACCTGTACATATGTAGATAACTGTAGATGTGTAGATAGATACCTTTAAATCCACACTTCAATGGCGACCCAGGTCACTTTGCAGAGAAGATTTCCAACCAGGTCTCCTTTTGGCACTCTCAGACTATCTCTGGTACAACACTGAAGAAGTTATTGCAAATCCTTCACCTCCTTCACTTTTAAGTCTTTTGAATTTGGTAGAAAACTTGACAGGAAACTCATTTCCAAACACTTAGTTTCTTGTATTCATCTCATAAGCAAAAACAAAGCTCCTGAGGCTGTTCCTCCTTTCACACGTGTCATCTGCTGAACCAGAGATGCTGCATATGCCAGTAGTCTCCTGACACGTGGGGTCCTCTGGGACAAAGGCAGCAATTCATGAGCACATTCCAAAAGAGGATTTCTCTTGAGTCACCTGAGAGACTAGATGATCCACTTCACACTGCTTCTGTGAAAGACTAACAGAGCTTTTTTTCAAACATGCAGGTTCGTGTGTGCCAGCCTATTCATTGGCAGGTGTGGGAGTCCCATTATTCATCACTATACTGCTCTTAATCTTACTGTTTTGTTGTACCATGAAAAAGAAAGGTAAGATGTGAGTGGAATCTTCTTGTGTTTCTTAGTTCCTTCTTATCACACAAGAGTTCATTGATTACCCACAGTCAGACAGGCCCATGATCTCAAGCATCAAGGCCATGCAAGTGCTGTGTGGTGTTACAGGTGTGGAGTGAGAAGCTCCTGAGAAGCAGCACACGTTGTTGTCTATGCCACATGGGTATGCGTTTGTGGCCATGAATGGGATGTCCCTGTACTCCCTGCAGCTGGTGACCATGTTCAGGACACCCAGCAAAGGACTCAAGGGGTGGAGGTTCCAGCTCCCTTAGATGTTTCCAGGATCAGGTCTTGGTCTCTGTATGAACCTGCACTGGTCCATGAATTCTGTCTGAGGTTTGTTGCAGGCAGCAGCATGAGGGTAGGTGATGGAGAGGGAAGGATGTGATGTGGAAAGCCTGGGTCCCTGCCAAGCCCTGGGATACAGTGCCAGGCTGGGACCATGAAGTGCAATTCTTCCCGGATCCCACAAGTGTGTGAAACATTCACTATGCCAGAGGAGTTTTTTGTCCTTCCCTGGAGTGGATAATGTCAGAATGGACTGTCTCTTGAGAGTGGATTAAGTGTAGATGTTCTGGATTATTGTCCTTGCCTCCCTGTGATGTGAGATCAGACCCTCAGAAATATGTCACCTGAATGCTCAGGAAGCTCTTTCAATTAAACTTACTCTAATCCATTGGGATGACTCCCAGTAGCTCAAATGGTCCCATTTGTAAATGCCATGTTCTTCCTGGGTCCTATTGTTACCTCCAGCTTTTCCCACCTGGCTGGACTCCAGCTTTTCCCACCTGGCTGGACTTTTATACCTGTTGCCCTCTGATGTGCAAAAGGTTACCTCATATCACTTCTGCCTCTCAGCCTTCAAAGTTGGCAGATGTCCTCCTTGTACACAGCAGAAGAACAAGAGACCAATTCCCATAGGAATGACTCTGAATGCCACGGAGATCAAGCTTTGTGGAGACCTACAGTGTCTTCAGTAACAGTGGGTCAAAATACAGCATTTCAGGGGATGGATGAACTTTGGTATCCAGTCACCCTGTCATGCTGCCAAGTACTGATCTCTAATCCATAGCAACGCCTCCTTTATGTGTGTTTCTCTTCTTTGCAATGGATCAGAGGAAAGAAAGGTGTAAAGTCGTTCTTGCATCTTAAGACTCTTAGGCCAAGTGAGAAGGAAAGTCTGAAGAGAGGAAGGGATGGGTCTTGTTTTACAGGACAATGTATTCTGAGCTTGTAAGTTGAATTCATAGATTCATAGATTCATAGATATTAGGGGTTGGAAGGGACCTAGAAGATCATCTAGTCCAACCCCCCT
>JAOEGS010102765.1:0-10025 GCA_025447755.1 Corythornis vintsioides
CCTGGTGAGGACCACCGCCCCCCCCCCCCCCCACCCCCCCCCTTTCCCCCCCCGGTACCGACGACTGGGAGTATCCTGCATCCCCGGGCGCGGGGCCAGGCCGCCGGGGTGAATTATGGATGAAGCTCTCGGGTTGCAGCCCTAGGGGGGAGGGGGGAGAATGGACACGAGTGGAGGGGGGGGAGAAACGCGGCGCTGTCACCGGCGACAGCTCTCCCACGCGTGCCCCGCCCCACACGTGTCCGTGGCACGCGTGCACGTGGCACCGCCCCGTAGTTTGGGGTGGTGGGGGGGCTTTGGGGACACTCGTCCCACCTCAAAGTGGGGTCACCCTCTGAGCGGGTGTCACTTTTTGGGGTGTCTCTGTCAGGGCAGCGTGGCCCTGGAGGGGGCAGGTCTCTGGGGAGCACGGGGCTGGGGGGCTCTCAGGGGTGCCCAGCCCTGCGGGGTGAGCATGGTCCTGTATGATGGGCATGGCCTGGTGGGGTTGTCATGGGTTTGGGGTCTTCCCGGAGATCGTGGACATGGCCTTGAGGTTGTCCTTGGGCACCATGGACCTATGGAATGATTGTGGTCCTGGTGGGTTCCTAGGGGTGCCCAGCCCTATGGTCATGACCCCAAGTGTTTCCCAGTTGCCCCTGGCCCCGTGGGGTGTGCATGGTCCTGTGGAGCTCTGGGGGCTCCATAGCACTATGGGTAGTCACCACTCCCCAGGGACTTCTGGGGGACCACAGTCCTGTGGGGTGGGTGTGGTCCTGGAGGGCTCCTAGAGGTGTCCTGTGCCATAGGGTGGTGATGGCCTTGGGGTTATTCTAGGGGACTGCTGCCCTATGGGGTCATGATGGTCCTGTGGGGTGGGCATGGCCTTGGGAGTTTCCTGGGAGACCACAGTCACAAGAGTGGTCACGGCCCTTGGGGCGCTTCTGGGGGGCCATGGTCCTATGGGGTGGTTGTGGTCCTGGGGGGCTCCAGGGAGTCATGGCCTTGGGGATCACCTAGGAGACCATGGCCCTGTGGGTGGGCACAGCCCTGGGAGGCTCTGTGGGGCACAGTTCCCAGGAGGCTTCCTGGGAACACCCCTCCAGGGCAGTGGGTGTGCGGGGCGGGGCCGGACCGGGCAGCACCCCAGCCGATGCCCCGCGCTGATGCCCTGCTGTGCCCGCAGGCGGGCACCTGGCGGCCCTGCTGCTGGTGGCACTGGCATGGGTGCCCGGTGGGGCACCCTCCTGCCCCGCACTCTGCACCTGCTACGTCTCACCGCCCACCGTCAGCTGCCAGGCCAACAACTTCTCCTCGGTGCCCGTGGGGCTCCCACCTGGTGCCCGCCGCCTCTTCCTGCAGAACAACGTCATCAGGGCACTGCGGGCGGGCACCTTCGGGCCCAGCACCGTCACCCTCTGGCTCTACTCCAACAACATCTCCTCCATCCAGCCGGGCACCTTCCGCCACCTGCCCGCCCTGGAGGAGCTCGACCTGGGTGACAACCCCCACCTCCGCGTCCTGGCCCCCGACACCTTCCATGGGCTCCGGCGCCTCCAGGCCCTGCACCTCTACCGGTGCCAGCTGGCCAGCCTGCCCAGCGCCATCTTCCGCGGCCTCCACAGCCTCCAGTACCTCTACCTGCAGGAGAATGGGCTGCTCTACCTCCAGGTCTGGCATGGCCTCAGCCCAGCTCTGGGGTGCCTGGCATCAGGGCTCTGGGGCATGCCTGGGCTGCAGGGGCCGGTGGGTGATGCTCATGGGAAAGGGTGATGGTTGATGCCTGAAGGACAAAGACACGGGGAGGGGTGATGGGTGACACCCGTACAGAGCAGGGCAGGGACATGGGATGGGGTGATGCACGTGGAGCTGGGCTGTGTGGCAAGGTGATGGGTTGGTGACAGCCATGAAGCAGGGTCACAGGATGTGGTGATGGGTGGTGCCTGCAGGACAAGGACGCAGGGCAGGGTGATGGGTGACACCCATGGAGCGCAGACACGGGGCAGGACTTGAGATGCAATCCAGGGAGCAGGGACACGGAGCACGGGCAGGTCTCTAGGCAGTGCCCACCACACAGGCACATGGGGCTGGGATGGAGGTGCTCCCTGGTGGGGCTGCAAACCTTGTACCCACTGCCTGTCATCATCCCCCCACCCAGGACGACCTCTTCGCTGACCTGGCCAACCTAAGCCACCTCTTCCTCCACGGGAACCGTGTGCGGGCGCTCTCAGCGGGTGTCTTCCGCGGGCTGCCCAGCCTGGACCGGCTGCTGCTGCATGCCAACCGCCTGTCCACCATCCACCGCCACGCCTTCCACGGCCTGGCACGCCTGACCATCCTCTACCTGTTCAACAACAGCCTGTCGGCGCTGCCTGGAG
Organism: Corythornis vintsioides; assembly: GCA_025447755.1. Taxonomy (NCBI): domain Eukaryota; kingdom Metazoa; phylum Chordata; class Aves; order Coraciiformes; family Alcedinidae; genus Corythornis; species Corythornis vintsioides. The sequence goes on from JAOEGS010102765.1 coordinate 2,358, forward strand.
ACCCGCTGGCCGCCCTGCCCTCCCTACAGTTCCTGCGCCTCAATGCCAACCCCTGGGCCTGCGACTGCCGCGCTCGCCCGCTCTGGGCATGGTTCCGGCGCACCCGCGTCTCCAGCTCCCCGGTGCCCTGTGCCAGCCCCCCACACCGCCGCGGCACCGACCTGCGGCACCTCCGCCCCCGCGACTTCGACTCCTGCCCCGAGGAGGATGAGGACGAGGATGAAGATGCCGGGGGCAGGGTGGCAGTGATGGGCACCCCCGGGCGGGCGCTGGGTCGCCCTGGCACGCTCCCGGCCGCGCCACCCTCCGCCTTCTACCGCGACGGGCTCCCGCCCCATGACCTGCGAGGACCCCAGCCCCGGCCACCCCCCCCATCCCGTGACTCCCACGGCCCCCCTGGGGACACCCGCTGCCCCCAGGCCCCCTGTGCTCCCTCGGCCGCCGCTGCCCCGCGCCAGCCTCCCGGCCTCCTGCCCCTACTGGCCCTGCTCCTGCCCCGGCTCTGAGCCTCCCCTCTGGTGCCCCAGCGGGTCCCGGCTCCTTGGGGTGCCCGTGCTCCACTTGTCCCCGGGCAGAGCCCTAGAACTCTGGGGGGAGACAGCAGGGGAAGGGTGCAGGGGGTTCTCCCCACCCTAATCAGGAAAAACCCCCAACAGGAACCGAGGCGGGAAATTATTTATTAAAAATGGTCTTATTTTGGGAGAGCAGGGCCTGGCTGCTGCGGGGGAGCTGGGGGGGCCGCTGCCTTTCCAGGTCACCGCCTGAGCCGCCTGAAATATTGATGGCACTGTTCTGCAAGCAGCGAGGCGTGCAGGGCATGTGGCGGGGACGGACGGACAGGGAAACAGATAGACATATGCCCCCCCCTCCCCCAACTTGTGCTGCACCCCTGGCCGTGGGGTGTGTGGGCACGAGTACCTGCCGCTGTGCAGCGCACGCCCGTTGCCATCACACCCGCTGCCCCGTCACCATGCAGCGCACACCCACGGCCATGCAGCACCTGCCACTGCCGGGCCTGCTGACACAACCGCTGTCACCCTGCCTGGCAACACCCGCACCCTGACACCCCGCACCCTTCACAGGCTGCTGGCACCGCACCAGGTGTAACGCGAGCCACCACCTGCATCGTCACCCTCACCCACACCCTGCCTGGCCTGACCCACTTGCCGGCAGGCACAGGCAGCGCGGGGCTGCAGGCAGATGGACAGACATGCAGACTCTGCCCACCCATGGCCTGGGTCCCTTGGGGTGGGTGTCGTCCTGCGGGGGTCCTTCACCCAGGGTCCAGGTGCCCTGTGTGTGCAGGGTGAGCCTGTACGCGCATAGCTCTGGGTATCCCTGTGCGGGTGTCTGTCCATCCCTGTCCCTGCAGGCTGTAGGTGTGTCCATGCTTGTGGGGTCATGCTCAGATGTCTCCATGGTCCCTCCCCAGAGGTCTCTGAATGTCCCTGCGTGGTCTTTGTCCAGGTGTGGGTGTCCCTGTGAAGGTGGAGCTTGCTGGGTGTCCCTGCATAGGTGACCCTGGCCCTCTCTGACTGTCCCTGTGCATTTGTCCCCTGCCCCTGTGATCCCAGAGTGTCCCTGGGTGGTGCCTGTTTGTGTCCCCCCAACCAGGGCTGGGTGTCCCACAGTGTCCCCAAGAAGGTCTCCCCACGTGCACATCCTGCTCTGGCAGCTCCAGAGCTGTGTCCCCCTTGAGTCCCCCCAGGCTGCCCACCTGGGTGTCCCCTGCAAACAGGGCAGGGCAGAGCCCCAGTCGCCACCCGCAGGGGATTACAAGAGGCTCAGCCCGGCTCTGCCTAATCCTGGGATTACATGGGCTGGGCCTGGCTGGGAGATGGAGAGGGGGGCACCCAGGGGTGGCCCCCTCAAGGACACGGCGTGTGGCAGCTGGGGACAGTGGGGTGGGGCTCCCTGGCGGTGTTCAAGTTCAACATGATCCCCAACACATCTGTGGGGACTTGTGGGGGGGCAAGGGAAGTGAAGAACCTGGCCCAAAGCCTCCAGTTTATTGGGGTGATGGGGGACAAGGGGCTCACGCACAGCCGGGGGCACTTGGGCCGTGCCAGGGTGGGTCAGGCCGTGCCTGTGCCCTGCTGCATGCGCTTGAGGAGCTCCTCGTCCTGCATTGACAGCTCGGTCAGCTTCTTGCCCATCCTCTCGTGCACCTCCAGGTACTTGGCCACGCAGCGGTCCAGGCAGACGCTCTCCCCCTTGGACAGCTCCGCGTCCTTGTAGTGGGGGGGGACGCACTTGCGGTGACACGCCTGCGTCATCCTGCATGGCACCGCACCGGGCACCCCATGCCCAGCATCCCCCAGGATCAGAGTCATCCCTGGGCACCTCCAGAGACCCTAACACCCCCCATCCCCAGTCACCCCCAGTGCTCCCTGCAGTCCCCACCACCAGCACCCCAGGGTCCCCTAGCACCTGATATCCCCCAGCCATGGGTACCCCCAGCACTCTCAATGCCCTCCAAACCCCAGACACCCCCAATTCCCTTCCATCCCCAGACACCCCCAATGCCCTCCCAACCCCAGACACCCCCAATGCCCTCCCAACCCCAGGCACCTCCAAGTGCCCCCAGCATTTCCAATGCCCCTCCCCATTCCCACACACCCCCAGCTCTTTCAATGCCCCCCCCATTCCCATGCACCCCCAGCATCTCAGAACCCCGCCACAGCTTCACCCCAATGTCCCCAGCACTCCCAGGTCCGAGCACCCCCAGAAAGTCCCCAATTCCCCCCGTGCTCCTCCCAGGCCCGGGACCCTTCAGCGCCCCAGCACCCCGGGCGCACCTGTTGTACATGTCGGCCATCATGTCAACCTCCAGCTCGGCCGCCAGCTGCTGAGCCCGCAGCGGGTCCATGGCGGCCAGTATTGGCCCCACTCGGCTCGGTTCGGTCCCGCTCGGTCCGGCTCAGCCCGGTTCCCTTCGGCCCCGCTCGGCTCAGTCCGGCCCCGCTCGGTTGGGATCGGCCCGGGACCCCGCGGCAGGAACCACGTGGGTGTCGCGCTTCCGCCCACGTGCAGAGCCACCCCGCCCCCGCCGGCTCCGGCCAATAGCAATCAGGCGTTGGACAGTGGTCGCGCGTTCCGGGCGCTGATAGGGCGGCTGCGGAGGGGGCGTGGCCGTGGCGGCAGCCACAGGGGGGCGGGGGTGGGGAGGGAGGGGCACGCGGGCGCTTTGCCCCGCGGGGGGCGGTGCCGGCTCCGGACCGGGGGGCACCGGGGGGGACCGGGCGGTACCGGGGGTGCCGTGGCCTGGGGGCGGGCACTGTGCCCGGCAGTGCCCCCGCCGTAACCCTCTCCCCGCCGCCCTGCATGTCCCGCATGTGCCCTGTGGCCCGTGTTCTCCGGCGTGTCCGTGACCCCCATGACCCCCGTGTCCCCCCGACACCCCCGTGTCACTGCCCGTGTCCTCCTTCGAGCTCTCCCCGTGTGTCCCCGGTGACCGGGAGGGTCTATAGGCTTGTCCCTCCCGTCTGGGTCCTCGCCGGTCCCCACGCGTGTCCTCGTCTGTCCGTCCCCGCCCCGGGTGGGCGGTGAGTGAAGGCGGCACCTGCCCCTGCAGGGTAAAAATAGCCCCGGGCAGCAAGAGCGGCCAGGAGGGTAACGGGGCGAGGGGCCCGGGGCTCGGGAGGGGTACGGAGGGGCTGGGAAGGGGGTTTGGGGGTCGAGAGGGGAACTGAGGAGCCGGGGAGAGGGTCGGAGGGGTGGGATGGGACGCGAGGGGGACGGGAGAGGTCGGGGTGAGGTTTGGGGTTGCCGAGATGAGGCATGGGGGGTCGGGAGGGTAGTTTAGGGGGTCGAGAGGGGTAATTGAGTGGGTGGGGATGGGCCATGGGGGTGCCGGAGCTGGTGGGGACCCTGGGGAGAGGGTCAGGGTCGGGGGTAACTGGGCTGCTGTGGGGGTCACGGGCAAGCTGGGGGAGGCACCGGCAGCACCCCAGTGACTGCCCTGTGCCCCTGTAGCAGTGACTGCGGCAGTATGGAGCCCCAGGGAGATGCTGGCACCCCCACGCCAGGCACCCCCACCTCGGATACCCCCAGTTCTGGCACTCCTACTCTGGGCACCCCCACCTCGAGTACTCCCGCCCTGAACACCCCCTCTGACCCCCCCGCGGGGGGGGACAGTGGGGAACTGGAACCCCCGGATGATGGGGGGACCCCCAGGGCAGGGGATGGAGATGGGGGGGACAGCCAGGCAGCAGAGGGGATGCGAGGGGAGCCCCGGGAGGCTGAGGATGGGGGTGGGAATACCAGGGCAGCAGGGAGGGCAGAGGGGTACACCAAAGGAGAGGCTGCGGGGGGTGCCAAGGGCAGTGCCAGGGCGGAGGCACCCAAGGGTGCTAAAGGTGATGCTGGGGCTGCTGAGGGTGTGGAGGGCGAGGACAAGGGTGCTGGGGGTACTGGCAGCGATGTCAGAGCCGAGGAAGATGGGGGTGCCAAGGGGGATGCTGTGGAGACGCCAGCAGCAGCGGGCAGCACCCGGAGCCGGCAGGTGAGAAGGGGCATGGGTGCAGCAGAGGGTGGCAGGGTGGGGTCAGGGGTGGCAGTGCCCATGCTGGCAGTGCTGCTGCCACTGTACCTGCAGGAGCCCACCTGGCTGCAAGATGAGGAGGACGAGCTGTGGCCCGAGTTCCCCCCCTGCTCATCCCCAGGGGGGGCCACCAGCCCCACGACCCCCACATCGCCCACATCGCCCACATCCCCAGTGTCCCCCACAACCCCTACAGGTAAGGGCCAGGGTGGGCAGGGCCCTGCGATGGCACTGGAGTCCTCTGGGGTCACCACCACACCATAGTGTCCCCCCCTTCCACGGGGTCCCCTATAGGTCTCCATGTCCCCTCCACTCGGTGGGACACCTCTGGTGGTGCCCCAGGGATGTCCCCTCCAGTTGGGACCCTGCCACCTGACTGGGGTGATTCCACCCTGAGGTGCCCCCTCCCATCCCACTGACCTGTCCTCTCTCCCTTGCAGCTGCCACCACTGAAGGCTTGGGGGGCAGCAAGAGGTGAGCGTGGTCAGTGGGGGCATGGCCTCACAGGTGCCCCATGGCCAGTCAGCACCGGGGCTGCCCCACAGCCCTGCTGCGCTGTGGTTGTGGCTGGCACCCCTCACTTGCCCCCCATGGCCCACCCTTGTACACCCATGAGTGGCACTCCCAGCAGTGCCCTCACCACCGGCTGTGTGCCCACAGAGGTGCGGTGGCTGGGAGTCCACGGGGCTCTGCAGCCCCTGGCACAGCGGGGCAGAGGCTGAGACTGGAGGGGGCTGGGGGGCGGCCACGGGCCAGTGCCCGGGCACAGGGACGCAGTGCCATCCTGGAAAAGTTCGGAGGGTGAGAGGGGCCTGGCCCCATGGAGGGGACTGGGGAGATGCTATGGGGTAATGGGGGCTCTGGGGCAATGGGGGGCATGAGATGGGGAGATGGGGGGCTATGGGGCACTGAGAGGGATGGGGAACTGGGGGGCTATGGGGCACTGGGAGGTACAGGAGACAGGACTACAGGGCAGTGGGGGGGCTGGGGGGCTATGGGGCAATTGAGGGCCACAGGGCACTGGGGTTGTTGAGGTGCCTGGGGGAATGGGGGCATGGGGGCAACAGGGGCCATGGGATGGTGGGGACATGAAGAGCCTGGGGGGCTATCGGGCAGGGAGGGCACTGGGGGGCGATATGGGGGCAGGTGCCGTGGGGGACAATGGGCCGGTGGAGAAGCGCCGGGAGGGCTGGCCAAGGAGGAGCCACCCTGGGGCAGCTGCCAGGCGCGGGGCGCCCCACGGCACTGGCATCGCCTGCAGGGCAGCCACGGGGCTCGCCCCACACCTGAAGCGGGCGGGGGGCACAGCCTCAGTGAAGGCCATGCTGCTGGAGTGGTGCCGGGCCAGGACCCGCGGCTACCAGGTGAGGTCAGGGGCTGCGGGGGGAGCCCCGGGCGGCCGCGGGGTGCCCTGTGACCCCCCTCTGCCCATGCAGCATGTGGACGTGCAGAACTTCTCGGGGAGCTGGGGCAGCGGCCTGGCCTTCTGCGCACTGCTCCACAGCTTCTTCCCCGACGCCTTCGACTACGGCACCCTGCAGCCCAGTGCCCGCCGGCACAACTTCACCCTGGCCTTCACCACCGCTGAGTAAGAGCCCCCCCGGCCCCCTGGCCCCAAGCCTGTCCCCGCTGGGGTGACCCTGGTGACACGGTGTCCCCGCAGGGAGCGGGCAGGCTGTGCCCCACTGCTGGAGGTGGAGGACATGGTGCGGATGCCGGTGCCCGATGCCAAGTGCATCTACACATATCTGCAGGAGCTGTACCGGTCCCTGGTGGCCAAGGGGCTGGTGAAGACCAAGAAGCGCTGAGGGGGGGTCCTCCCTGCACCCCACCTGTGCCACCCCCCCAGCTTTGTCCCCCACTGAGTCCCCCAGCAGTAAAGGCTTGCGGTGACAGGCTGCAGTGGCCTTGTGTCATGTGGGGGGTGTGTGGGCGCAGGGACAGTGGCACCAAGGGAGGGTCCGGGGGATTATTGTGAGCCAGCTCCAAGGGGGGTGTAGCCCTGGCACTGACCTGCTCCCGCTGCAGATGGGACAGCGGGTGGGAGGGAGGACAGACCCCCATGGTGCCAAAGCATGGTGCAGCTCCTCAGCTCACCATCCCAAAGGAGCCACACAAGGCCAGAGCAGGAGTAAATTTATTCACATACATATGGGGTGGCACAATCCCCTGCAGTGCAGGATATGCCCATGGCGCCAGTCTGGACCCCCATGGCAAGGCTCCAGGGCTGTGGCAATGCCAGAGCCAGTTCTGGCTGGCACAGAGTGAGTGTGGTGAAGCCGGGGTGCCCCCGGTTGTCACCATGTGTGGGGGGCTCAGGGTGCAGGGGACTTGGGGCGAGGCTCAGCGTGGCAGCGGGTGTGCTCCTCCGCTCGGCGCCAGAAAACCTCGGGCTGGTGCTGGAGCTCGTGGGCCAGATCCTGCCGCAGCACCCGCTGCGGGTCTGGGTTGTCCAGGAGCAGGAGCAGGTCCTGCAGCACTGCAGGCACGGAGGGGGTAGTGTCAGGGCAGGCACCGCCCCCCACTGTGCCCATCCCATCCCGAGGTGCCCACCTTGGGTGGCGCGGGTGGTGGGCACCCAGTGCTGGGCAGAGGTGAGAGGCTGGCAGACGCAGCCCGTGAGGTCCACGCCGGGGTGGTAGATGCTGGTGCGGAGGGTGGCACGGGGGGGTGCCAGTGGGTGTTGCGGGGAGAAGGTCAGCTCGAAGCGGAAGGCACCCGCGTTGTACGGGGGCTTGTTCTGCCACCCAGATGAGGGTCACCTCAGGACCCGCTGCCACAGCGTCATCGGAGCGGGGGGACTTTCCCAGCCCTGAGACCCACCACCCCCTGTGGAGACCCTCACCCCAGCCTGAGTCCCCAGGAGAGGAACCCACCCCCCCAGTGCCCCCAGTTTCCACAGTGTCTCCAGGGGGACCCTCCCTGTGTTGCCCTGGCAGGGACGCCCACTCTGTCCCCCCCGGGAGATCCCTCTCACTCCCACGTCCCCGAGAGACACCCCATGTCCCCAGGGGCCCATCTCCCCTCCAGGACCCCTAAGCCCCCATAGTGCCCTCAAGCCCCCCACACTCCCAGGGAGCCCCCTCACCCCCAGTCCCCCCGCTCACCCCAGCCCTCTCGTGCGC
>JAOEGS010102766.1:0-10023 GCA_025447755.1 Corythornis vintsioides
CACCCCAGGGGGTGGCTGGCTTCTTGTCCAATTGCCTGGAAGTTAAAAGGGTATAAAAAGAGCTGTAAATAAATAAAGGCTTCTTGGCATCTTGGTGAAGAAAATCACCTCTTCTCACTCTTTCTCCTCCTCCGGCAACTGGCAGATAAGCAACAACCAATGCCTCTCGCTAGGATAGATATATGCATGTTTCAAATGTATCCATACACATACAACTTACAGTTGAGTTAGTTATGTTCTCCATAACAACACTTACAGTTGAGTTCTCTGACAAACCATGATTGCTTATGTACTTTACTATTGTAATAGCAATTCATATGACTAACTCAGAAATCCCATGAACTTACAATAAACTCAAGATGTCTGTTTTTAGGATCATACCAACTAAAACAAAACCCAAGCCTCTGATCAGGTTTAGAAGCAGCTCACATTCCTTTGAAATGCTGAACTTCAAAACAAAGGTAATTTAGTCAGTCCCAATACATCCAGCTTTTGTGGCTGAAGGAGAAACTACAGGCTGCTGTACTGTGTGTGTACCACTTCATTAGTCTGCAACTTAAAAATTATTGTAAAGTGTAACTGAAACAGGTAACGGTTTTTAATGTGTATAGAATTGCAGCTACAGTGCCCTGTTTCTTTTTTTCCTCTTTAGGAATGCAAAACTAAAGCTACTGCTCTACTGAAAGACCAATAGGCAAGACACTTAGAAAAATATATTCCAAGAAGTAAACAAATACCAAGAGGGCAAGGAGCTCCTCTGATAAGAGGAGTAGCACAAGCCTGACATAAGGTTCTAGACATCTACTAGTGCCTCAGTACATGTAAGCTACAGGAAAGGAAAACCAACAAAACTCACCAGTTAAGTGAGCAACTTAATGGGACACCGAAGCAGTGTCACCCCAGACTGCTCAGTGACTAAGAGGAACACAGCCCGGGGCATCTGCTCTCCCTGCCCGGCACTTTCGCCTTCCGCTGCGGAGCGAGGAGGCCCCGGAGTCGCCCCGTTTGCGGGAAGGAGCCGAGGTAACTTTTTGTCCCCCCGACCTAAGAAGGCCCTGACCGTGCCGCTGCCGCTTACAGCAGCCACCTGACAGCGCTCGGCTCCGACGTTAAGACAAGCTAAAAATAATATACATCCGGGCCTACGCTTCCCAGGCCTAGCCGTGCCCCCCGGGCCTCCCTCCCGGGGCTCAGCAGCCAGCGCGGTGCGGTCCGTGCCGAGGGGCCTTACACTTGGCAGCCTCGCCTCTGCCGTTACCCCAAACCCGAAGAAAAAAATGTCCCAAACCACCCGCGAGCGCCGGGAGACGGAGAGCTGGGAGAAGGACAGGAAGGACAAACCCTCGCCCTACTGCGCTCGAGTCTTGGAGCTAGAGGATACAAGTCTTCCCCGCCCGCCAGGGCCAGACCCGCTCCCCAGGAGAGAGGGGAAGGGGCACCCTACGCCTTCCCCCCACGGCAAGGCCCAAGGCCGCGCTCACCTGCGGCGGGATCTACCAGCGGCCCCCACCGCTCCCCCATCCGCCCTGCTCCCACCACCTCTCAGCCAAGCCCCATACTGTAAAGAGTTTAAGGCTCCTAATGCAGCGTATCCCCAAAGAGCGAGCCAGGCCCTGTGCAAACACATCACCGGAGCCCCCCAAGCGCACACCCATACGCTCACCCTCACTCCCCCCTAAGGCGCACAGCCAGAAGGGAAGGCGAGCGGCGAGGCAGGGCAGAGCACCTCACCTCCCCCCCTGGCCCACGGAGCTCCCGCAGCTCTCGAGTGGGCTTCGTCGCCACGCCGGAAGCGCCTACGAGGAGGAAGCGTCCGCCGCGGCTACCGCACACCAGGCGTTGCCCGGAACTAACCACAGCCGCGCGGGGCCCTGGGCTTTGTAGTCCATCCATCGGTGACTACAAGCCCCTCAATGCAACGCGGCGCCAGGCCAAGAAGGCGGTGACGGGCGGGGAAGAAGAAGACGGAATTTTCCAATCGGCACGCGGGGCCGGCCGGGAGGGCGGGGGCTCGTCGGGGCAGTAAGACTACTCTGGCGGCGGCAGTAACAGTACAGTTGCGGCGGAGCGCCGAGCGGTGGATCCGGTAGCGAGCACCAGGTGGGGTGTGGTCAGAGGAGCCGAGCTGGTGAGTACGTTTGTCCCGTAGCCGCTGGCTGTCAAGGTATAGGATGACGGCTTCAGTTTTATTTTGTCAAGGAAGCAGAGGTTCCCGCTTGCTCCGTTTCGGCACGCGTGTCGCGCAGTCGGTAGCTGGGCGAGCGCGTGCTGTCACGCCCTCGCGCTCGGGGGCCGCCGACACGCCCCGGCTTCGCGCCGCCCGTTCCGTTAGTGCCTGAGGGGAGGGCGGGAGGTAGTGGGAAGCGGGGGAGAGAGGCTGCGCTGGGGTGAGGTGGCGTTGGGAAGTGGAGATGTTCTTCACCAGTCAGAGAACTTAAGAGCGAGGTAAAAGCAAGCGCAGAACCTCTACCGGTGTTCGGTCGTTCGCTGTTCCTCCACCTGCGTGTGCTGCTCGCCGGTGGTGGTGGTGGTGGGGAAACTGCTCGCGCCTCCAAGGAGCCCCTGAGGCGAACCCCCAGCCCCCTCGCCGGCGGCTGCGCCTCATCACTGGCACTTTGTTTTCAAGTTGCGCTGTGGTGAGTGTCGCGCCGTGTCGTGTCGCAGCGGTAGTTCTTAAAAACCGTTCCGTGACGAGGAGCGGGGGGTGTCGCGCAGCGCTGGGTGGCTTTTCTGATTACTGCCCGCCTGGAGCTGTCCTTTTCGAGGCCCTTTTTGAGGGGCTCCTCTCGCGCCATTTGGTTCTCTCCGTTTCTTCGGGGCTCCGCAGACCCTTAGTATGCATGGAGACTTTTGGTTATTATAAAACCCGAACTCGTCAAATTCGACGAAAACAAAAATGCGTTTTTAGAGGTCATTGTGTTCCTGATAAGCTTGAAGCTGTTAAAGTTCTAAGAAATTATGTTGAAAATGAGCTTAACTGTGAAAGCGTTAATTTAGCTTTGCGTTTGTATCTGCATTTATGATGCATCAATATTAAAGCTCGCTTTTATTTTCATCAATGATCAGTATTATCTAATGATAAGACACATTAATTCAATACGAACATGCGAAAGAACAGCGAAAACTATTATGCTTGTCAAATGTTGGCTGTAACTTCTTGCAGCAGGGAGGTGTTAAGGCAGAAAGACTTTGATGTCTGCCTGTGAGAACAGATCATGTGCATATTGCCAGTCCCTATCACCTTCGTAGTAGGTGAGCAAGAGCACTGGATGTGTGTGGGGGAATTAATAAAAAGTACCTACGTTGTTGTACTTTGTAACATGTATTGATTTTGTCTTCTTCCTGCCACGCTGTTTTGTTTTAATCAGACCTATGTATGATCTTGCATATATCAAATATTTCATAATCTTGTTATTAAAGGGCTACTTAAAACTTGCATGGTTTGTATGAATTGCCAATTATTAATCTTATTCCGCAATGTTTGTCTCAACTTTTTTTATGTACAGTGCTTTAGCCTAATGGTAAATTATGCTGTTCTGCTTTAGGTGAGAGATATTTACCAAAATGTCTAGTGTAGTTTGAGTCAAGTGCATCTCTGTGGTATTTTATCCTTTCAGTGAAATTGGTATATTTTAAAGTAAAGCTGCAGTTCTATAGATGCTGAAACTTAAAATAGAGTATGTTATTCCTTTCTAGCAATCTTGTGAATCTTTCCAGGTTTTTTTTTTAATTTAATTTTTTTTTAATATTTTTATTAAGCAGTGAGGTCTTGGACTGCATTAATACTTTTCTATTTTACATCCATTGTATTTTTTTCAGAATTGTAGCCTGGTTGAGTGTAACGAATTTTTGTTGGCCCTTTCTCTAAGTATGGGTTGTGCACAGAATCGCACAGGTAATTTAAGAGGTAATATAAGCCTTGTGGCACTGTTAAGTTTCATTATTAAATGAAGTTGTGAGTTCCAGAATTTAACTTCGCAAGACCATCTGTCCTATATGTTCACATTCTTCAGTCACATTTGAGATTTAGTTTGGGTTTTTTAATTTCTTTTGCTTTTGTCTACCCATCTACTGTTTGCAGCAAATTATTCATGTTCATGTGAAAATAGCAAGTCATCGCTCTTTTTTTTTTATACTAATTGTTGAAACAGCACAAGGTGCTGTTTTGTCTGTTTGTCTACTGAACACTTCAGCTGCAGTGCTGCCAGCTCAAGTGGATTAAAAAAATGGCCTGGGATTAATCATAGAATCATTTGGTTGGAAGAGACCTTTAAGATCATCAAGTCCAACTGTTAACCCTACACTGCCAGGGTCCCTAAACCATGTCCCCCAGCATCACATCCACACAGTTTTTAAACACCTCCAGGGATGTGGACTCCACCACCTCCCTGGGCAGCCCATTCCAATGCCTAACCGCCCTTTCTGTTAAAGAAATTTTTCCTGATATCCACCTAAATTTCCCTTGGTGCAACTTGTAGCCATTCCCTCTCATCCTGTCATTTTTAACTTGAATGAGTATATTTTGTTAAAAAAAAACAACAACCCAAAATATCCTATTATAACATTTCCTTTAGTTTCAGACCCAGGCCTTCCAGAGACTGGAAAAAAAAAAAAAAAAGCAAGTCAGGCACATGTTATTCATATTTTTAGCTTGTCTTCTCAGAATGGTGTAGTCATGTTTTCTGTTCCTACACCAAAGATTTTTGACCCAAGTGACTGAGTTTATCCAAAATGGTCAGGTTAAAAGAGGTCACAGAGAAACAAAGTCCTAAAATAGCCTGTAGAGAAGAAGTGACCCCTTAGGTGTTGGCAATACCAGGAAAAATGCAAAAACACCATGTGCATTGCTTGTCACAGTGGATGCACATGGAAGAAGGATAAAAGACGAAGACAGAAATTACCTCGTAAGAGGAAAAGGTTGAAATGAATTTCGCCTCATTTTAAACATCAAAGTCATTTACAAAAGAAAGGCACATCTGGGAAACTGGTTTCAATGCTTGCAGAAACACTTGTTTAAACAGTGCTATTCCAATAATGAAATGAATGTCCACAGGGAGAGAAGAAATAAAGAAACAAAATGGGTTTAACTTAAAATGCAGTTATCCCTATCTCAAAATAATTCAAAATTATCAAACAACAACAAAGCCTTTAAAAGAACTCCTTAGAGGCTTATGATTGCACAAAATGTAGAATATTCTTTAAGTGCTATAATTTTGTGCCAAAATGGTTTACACCTTCTATACATATACAATGCCTGTTTGCCCTCTATCAAACTGACAGCTCTTTTAACAGAAGTACTGCATTCCACTTTCTCAAGAAATGCACTGTGGTGGGAAGTATTCTAGAGAGGATCCCAAAAGGCATCAAAGTATACATCATTTCTGTGGTCACCAACTTCAGGTCAGGTAAGACTGCACTGGGGAAGTGATCTATGGCAAAAAGGACTGACAAAGAGCTCTTTTTAGAGCTTTTTTGAAGCTCAGTGAAGCCCTTTGACTGTGCTGGGGCTACTTGGTGGGTGGGCTGCTGAGAAAGCCTGGGTAGAGGTGGCACCACCCAGGGTAAAATTAACCCATCTACTAACCACCTACTAATCTACAGAGGGGGCAGCACCTGCTGCTGATCAACCCACTGGGCTATAAGAAGCCTTAGGGAGGGTAGGAACTAGTTCCTGCCCAGATAGCCTAAGGTAAGTAACCAGAGGTTGTGTGTGTCTTGGTGGGGGCTGTAGCTGCCTGTAGTACATAGGGCAGGACACCGAATCTCTGCCAATGTACAAGGTAAGTTCAAACCCTGTGTGTCGTCAGTGACACTCAACTGCCTCTCAAGTTGCAAGGTATCAGTTGCTGTAGAGGTCCAGCCATGGTTGCTACCAGACTGCTAAAGGCTGCTGCTAAAAAACCTGTGGGCACCCAGACAGAGGTCCCACGCAAGCGTGCTGGTGTTCAGGCCTCTGGCTGTGGAGAGTGCAGGAGCCTGGCAGTGGCGGGTGGTGGAGACAATACCTGTTGCAGGGAGTGTGAGAGGGAGATTAACTGGTGGTATGTCACCCGGGTCAGAAATGCTAGAAAGATCAAGATGCTGTAGACACGGCATCACAACTGGCTTCAAAAGGAAAAGCCGATGTGTCATTTTTGTGGGTGACTCTCTGCTGAGGAGGGCTGAGAGGACAATATGCCATCCTGAACAACTACACAGGGAAGGCTGCTGCCTCCCTGGGGCACAGATTAGGGGTGTGTTGGACAAACGTCTTGCCATAATAAAGCCCTCTGATTATTACCCTCTTTTAATATTTCAAGTGTGTAGTGATGAAGTGCGTAGAAAGAGCCCAAAATCAATTAAAAATTATGTTAGAGTGTTGAGATATATGCTTAAGGGATGAGGAACACAAGGGATGAGGAACACATCCCTGAAGTGTTTATACACCAATGTATGTAGCATGGTGAATAAATGGGCGTTAGAAATCCATGTGCGGTCACAGGGTTATAACCTGGTGGCAATTACAGAGATACGATGGGACAGCTCACATGACTGGAATGGGGTCATGGATGGCTATGTCCTTTTCAGGAGAGACAGGTCATCAAGGCAAGGTGGTAGTTGCACATTACACCAGGGAGAAACTGGAATGTCTTCAGTTCTGTCCAGGGGTGGATGAGGGGTGAGTTGAGAGCTTGTGGATGGGAATTAAGGCACAGCTAGCATGGGTGATACAGTTGTGGGTGCCTATTACAGGCCACCTGATCAGGAAGTGGACAAGGCCTTCTATTTTAAATCACAGAGCCTGGTTCTCATGGGGGATTTTAACTATCCAGATATTTGCTGGAAGTGCTATTCAGCCAGCAACAATCCAGGAGGTTCCTCCAGTGCATTGATGATAACTTCCTGATGAAAATGGTGGAGGAGCCAACCAGAAGGTGAGCAATGCTGGATTTTATCCTCACCAAAAAGGAGTGTCTAATTGAAGCAGGGAAGGTGGAGGGCAGCCTTGGCCTTAGTGATCACAAGGTCTTGTCTGGCAGGAACAGGATATCAAGCAGGACTACAACCCCAGATTTCAGGAGGGCCAACCTTGGCCTTTTCAAGCAATTGGTGGGTGAAATCTCATGGGACAGGGTACTAGAGGGCAGAGGGACCCAGGATAGTTGGTTAACATTTAAGGACATCTTCTTCCAAGCTCAAGATCAGTGCATCCCAGCAAGCAGAAAATCAAGAAAGGGAGCCAGGAGTCCTGCATGGTTAAATGGAAAAAGAGAGTCTACAGATCATGGAAGGAGGGGTTGGCCACCTGGAAGGAGTATAGGACTGTCGTCAGAGATAGTAGGGAGGTAACTAGAAAGGTTAAGGCCTCATTGGAACTCAACCTTGCAAGGGAGGTCATGGATAACAAAAATGGTTTCTTCAAATCTATTACAGTAAAAGCTAAGGTCAGAGGCAATGTAGGCCCTCTACTGAATGAGGTGGGTGCCCTGGTGACAGAGAACACAAAGAAGGCAGAGTTACTAAATGCTTTCTTTGTCTCTGTCTGTACTGCTGGAGACTGTCCTCAGAAGCACCTGACACTTGAAGCATCAGAGGATAGCATGACAAAGGAGTCTTCCCTGGTTGATGATAACCAGGTTAAAGAACAGTTGTGTAATCTGGACATCCATAAATCCATGGGTCCTCAAGGTATGTACCCATGGGTGCTGTGGGAGATGGCACAAGTCATTGACAGGCCACTCTCCACCATCTTCAGTAAGTCATGGCAGACAGGAGAGGTGCCTGTGGACTTGAAGAAGGCAAATATCACCCCAATCTTCAAAAGGGATAAGGCGGACCCAGGCAACTACAAACCAGTCAGCCTCAACTCCATCCCTGGAAAGGTAATAGAGCAACTTTATCCTTGACGCTATCCTTAGGCATATCAAGGACAAGAGGGTCATTAAGAGCAGTAAACATGGTTTTACCAAGGGAAGGTCATGTTTGACCTGATACCCTTTTATGAGGACATAACCAAGTGGATAGAAGATAGTAGAGCAGTGGATGTGGTTTATCTTGATTTGAGTAAGGCATTTGACCCTGTCTCCCACAGTATCCTTCTGGCTAAACTGATGCAGTGCGGTCTGGATGATCAGGTAGTGAGGTGGACTGGGAACTGGTTGAAGGAAAGAAGCCAGAGAGTTGTGGTCAGTGGGATGGAGTCTAGTTGGAGGCCTGTAACTAGTGGGGTTCCACAGGCATTGGTGCTGGGACAAGTTCTGTTCAACATATTCACCAATGACCTGGATGAGGGCACAGAGTGCACTGTCAGCAAGTTTGCTGATGACACCAAACTGGGTGGGTGACTGACACACCAGAAGGCTGTGCTTCCATCCAGAGAGAGATGGACAGGCTGGAGGGTTGGGCAGGAAGAAATGCAATGAAATTCAACAAGGGCAAGTGTAGAGTCTTGCATCTGGGAAAGAACAACCCCAGGTATCAGCATAGGTTGGGGACTGAACCATTGAAGGATAGTGAAGGCGAAAAGGATCTGGAGGAGGCTGCCCGTGAGTCAGCAGTGTGCTCTTGTGGCCAAGAGGGCCAATGACATTCTAGGGTGTATTAAAAGGGGTGTGGCTAGTAGGTCGAGAGAGGTTCTCCTGCCCCTCTACTCTGCCCTGGTAAGGCTTCATGTGGAGTGCTGTATCTAGTTCTGGGCCCCCCAGTTCAAGAGAGACAAGGAATTGCTTGAGAGAATAGCGCAGAGCCACAAAGATGATTAGGAGAGTGGAGCATCTCTCTCTTATGAGGAAAGGCTGAGGGAGCTGGGTCTAGCTTGGAGAAAAGGAGACTGAGGGAGGACCTCATCAATGTTTATAAATGTATAAAGGGTGAGTGACAGGAGGTTGGAGCCAGTCTCTTCTTGTTGATGCCTGATGACAGGCCAGGGGGCACTGGGTGGAAGCTGAGGCATAGGAAATTTCATGTAAACATAAGGAGGAAGTTTTTGCACTGTTGAGGGCAACAAGAGCACTGGAACAGGCTACCCAGGGGGACTGTAGAGTCTCCTCTGGAGTTACTCAAAACTCCCCTGTATGTATTCCTATGTGATCTGGTCTAGGTGATCCTGCTCTGGCAGGGGGTTGGACTAGATGATCTTTTGAGGTCCTTTCCAGTCTCTGACATTCTGTGATTAGAGGTTTGAAAATCAGTGATGGAGTAGCAAAATGTTCTATTTACTTTTTATTATCAGCAGCTATTTTGACATTGTCATTCTTTTTTCATTCAGATGTCTCAAGGGCCAGAGTTAAGTGGATAATACTAAAAATACACTGACTCAATCTACTACAACAAAAAGAGAAGGAGAGACAGGAATTGAATATTTTACTTTTTCATGGTAAAAAAGAAAAAAACAAACAAAAAAGAGCATGACACTTTGAAGAGTGATCTGTAACCCCAGTTGTCAGAAGTGTAATACAGACAATGCAAACATAAGCATCTATACTGCTGTGCTGGGGACTGTTTATCAAACCTGTGCTTTCCATGGAATGTGATTTCATATTAAAAAAAGGAAAAAAACCCCAAACAACAAACAAAAAAACCCACAAAAACAAATAAGAAAATCACTACTGTAATCATTAAAATATGGCAAAGTTACCAGTTTTATGCTTGCTGAGTCAAGACCTTCAGACTTTGTCTTTCAAATACAGGTAGCTGGCCTGCAAACTCTACCAGTTGTGGTAGAGCTGAAAACATTCCATTCTTCCTGCTGATCTCAGTGTCTCAAGAATTTTGCTCTGATTGCTTTCATGAATGAACCAAAAGTTGAAAAAATCTGCCTCCTGGAAGAACTTAGAGACCTCTAAATGAGCAAAATGAGACCAAAGAAGAGAGTGAAATTAACATTTATTTAAAATGTATTTGTGAAGAATGTTACTTGTTTTAGCATAAGTTTTATGATTTCTGGTGGTACTATGTTTAAGAAAAAGTATTAATTTTTTTGTCACTTTGAGCAAGAGGATAGAGAAGCAGCTTCAACTCTGTCTGGTATTTTTAAATTGATTT
>JAOEGS010102767.1:0-10018 GCA_025447755.1 Corythornis vintsioides
CTGTGGTCTTGGAGACCTGGGATTCCTGGTAGCTAACCTTAGTAGTAAAGACCGAGGCAAAGGTGGCATTCAGTAACAATTTTGAGAATCCTTAAGATAATGTAGGCAGGAGAACTTCAATCACAGTATTTCAAGTTACTAATGGTGTGTTAATTATCATTGTGAGAGTGAATGTATATGCATCGGAGTACTTACTAAATCTACTTACAAAAGTTAGGCAATTGGTATATTTTTTTTCTACTTTTTTGGCATAAGCAAAGCCCTGGCTTAAATACATCCAATAAGGAAATGTACTTTCCATTCTTTCGTCTCTAGATGATTTGGCAGAAACATTATCAACTCTTAAAAAACCTTAAAAACTTCTTATTCAAAAGTTTTAGTAAAGACTAAAAGAAATCAAGGTATGTTAAAATGAATAGCACACCTCTACAGGTAACACTGTGCTACTAGTAAACAATCTCCCACTAGCGCAATTGTTTAATTCTGGTATCTTAGCAATAAAATGTCATCAGAAATACATACCCATCTTCATAGTTCCACAAAAAGATGTCACTGTCAATGGTCAGCCAAGCTCTGTTGATTTCTGGAAATACTCCCATCATACAATTGCACTGCATATCTGAATCACTGCTGATGTAAGGACTAAAAGCATAACAGCTAGCAAAGCAAAATACCCTTTGTAGCACTTCTCTGTAACATAAACATTGGAAGTTCTTCATACAGAAACTAATTCCACCAGCAACTCCACAAAAATGGACCTTGTTACTACTTGGAGCATTATGAAAAGTCATGTGAGCAATATAAAAGTTCATTAGTGTTCATTAGTCTGCCAAAGACTAGGGCAGAAGGTTACAAAAGAAAAAAGTTTATTATTACTTACAAAACCTAAGACATCATTTTTCATAAGGATACGTCCAAACTGCTCCACTAGCTCTGGGGGAAGTGGGACTCTACGGACTGAGCTGATCTCTGGAAGATTAGGTATTGACAGCAAACCTGGTCCTTGCAAAGGATAATCCATATCTGACATGCCAGAAACAGTAGGGCTACCTGTAAATAACAGCAACACAAAAGATTAGGCTTCTTAAAAGAATGATAGACTATAAAGCTTTTTGGGTAAATCTATCTTTACCTGACCATTTTCTAATTTGTGAAATCAAAATTACAGTAATGGCACTTCCTATTTTTGACTAAAGGAATAACAGGACTTCAGATTATGCACACACACACACAAAATCTTAATATTGCAGAAACTTAAAACATATAAATAACACTATTTAGAAAATATATGTGAACAAAGGTTACAGTAGAAGCAGGACAAACAATAAATCTAAATCTCAAAGCAGCCATGAGCAAATGGATTGCAAACTGTTACAGTGACTCACCTGGACTCCAGCCTACTCTTCACCACCTTTTTTATGATTTTCTCCAGCCCTTCTTTCATCATATGGCTAGACATTAAATGTGCCACATGAACAAGCCAGGAGCATATTCCTTCACCTACAAAACCTAGTCTGCACTCCCAACACCGTTAAAAAGCCCACATACAACCATTACTTTATGTGACGTGTATCTACGATTCTCCTAGGGCTGCTACACTCTGGCTATGCCCATCACATGCACCAAAACAGAAAAAAGATACTCCGCTTATATCCTGATACCCCCTGGATATAAATTAGGTTACCAAGAGCTCTAAAGCACCTCTTCACATCCTAATTTACCAGACAACTTGCAACAACAAACTAGGAAATGCTCTCTCCATGTTTTAAAGAAAGCAAGCCAACTAAGACGATACATCTTACATGCTGCCTACATGTGGCAGAAAGCTACCGGCAAATCAGTCACTCAAAGAGGCTTAAGAAAGATTTTCAGGCTTCTTATTACATAGGGTTTGTGCTAGGCACTTAGTGACTGTAGGAGCATTCCGCAAGAGACTTCACAGTAGACAGACTGGAAAACAAGGACCTTTTTCTTCACCTTCCTGGGGGGAGGCAGGGGAGAGGAGACAACCCAAGCCCCTTCCGCCTGCATTGCTCCCCTATCACGAGGAAATCCGGCCTCCAGAATTTTCACCCACACCCCAAAGTGTCCAGTATACGCACACCCCACCACCCCCAAGTCGAGACGCTGACTAGGCCGGTAACCGCCAAGAGCAGGCGATCGCGCCCAGCTGGAGGACCTCCACGTGGGGCCGGTCCGCAGTGCTGGTCAAGATGGCTCTGCAGGCGGCCATGGCGCGTCGGGCGCACCAGGGTGGCTGAGACAACGAGGAGCGGAGGTACAGCGGCACTTCTCACCAGGCGCCGGCACGGCCAGTAACTCGGACAGGTCCGGATAGCAGCGCACATCCTGAATCTGCCGGTCAATGATCCGGCCCGCGTTCTCCAGCGCTTCCTGTGCGGTGGGCGCCGTAGGACTCATGACTGCGGGCATGGCGAAATGAAAGAGGAGAGGGGGCTGGGGCGAGGCCCAACGCGCAGCTTCGCCTGCGGACAACTATACACTTAGAGCGCGCGCAACAGTACCCTCACCCCGCCACCCGCCAAGTCCCGTCGGGCTTAGCGCGCGTGACGCAAATCCATCGCGCCATCCGCCGCTTCCGGTAGCGGGAAAAGGGAAGGGCGGGGCCAGGCGGAGACGCGGAAGACACACCACGCAGCTGGAGACGAGCTGCTGACAGTGGGCGGGCTGTGTGGGCTGCTCGGGGATCAGGCGTGGTCTGTTGTGACGGCCCCGAGGAGACCAGCGGCAGACAGCTCCTGTCAGGAGTGTGTGACCTTAGGTGCTCACCGTAGTTCCTGGGGGTTCCCTGGGGCAGCCCAGTCAAAGACAACAACGTTGTGCTGCAAGCACGATGTAACACAGTGTGTGGCAAGAGTGCATGTGCCAAAGTTGCGTGTGCGCAGTGAGGGCACTCCGAAAACATGCACAGTACCTGGCTTTGGTTCTGTGCTGACTTGATGTGGCTGCCGTTTTTCCAGAATTTGGGTGTCATGTTAATGTAGCAGGTTATTATGTTAAAAAGGTTGAGCCTTTATTAAGTGATGTGTTTGCTGTGGACATCACTGGCATTCCCAAACTGCTGTAGGAAGAGTAGTCTGGGCTGAGTGAAACTGTTTTGTCTTTCGTTTTAGGCCTATTGTTCTTTAATGGTTTTGTAAATTACGTCAATGCAGGAATTGAATGTATGTCGTTTGATAATAAACTAGGGGGAGCTGTGGGCTCCCTCAAGGCTAGAGAGACCTTAAAGACCTGGATAGAGCTGGGCAATCATTCACCACATTAAAGTTAAAACCTGCAAGTATGGGATTCTCCACCTGGGACAGGTTGATCCTGGGTATACATAGATACAAACTAGGAGCTGAGTGGCTGCAGACTAGCCCTGCAGGCTAAACCTGTGGGTTTGGGTTGATGGCAAGTTGAATGTGAGTCAGCAGTGCGCCCTGGTGGCCAAAAGGCGCGACTGTGTCCTGGGGTGCATCAAACACGGCACGGACAGCTGGTCGAGGGAGGTGACTGTCCCACCCTACACTGCACTGATGCGGACTGGCCTTGTTTAGTCTGTGCAGCATTGGGCACCTCAGTGCAAGAAGGTGTTAGAGTCATGCATTTTGCTTGTAAGAAAGAAGCAACTATATGCTTTATTGATAAACAACAAAGTTCGATGGTAAATGTGACAGTGGTTTAACAAGATTTGATGCAAAGTAGTGTTGATTACTCACTGTATTGAGGACAGGGTCAGTAAAAAATGCCAGAGACATTCTCTCAGTCATGAAGTTCAGAAAAGACCCCCTTCCATTCTAAACTCCTCGGAAAGGACTATGGGAGTGTCTGGTTTCCTTCCTAGTCCCAGACAATGTCTAGAGGATTATATATGCGCAGTCAATCAGCTAGCTACCTGTTATATCACGGCTTTAAGCCTCAAGGACTGACCTCTAGAGGCGCCCATACTCAAAGGCAGATCCTGATGTACAGACGGACCGGGAACAGCCGGGGCCTGGCGGGAGGGAATTCCGGGGCACTTCCTGCCGGCTCCTGTTATGGTTCCGGGGCAGTAGCAGTATGGAGACGGGAGCAGAGGGCGGTGAGCTGCAGCGCAGGACGGGCTAGGCTGGGTTTGGCCTGGCCGAATCCACCCTGTGCCCCTGGCTAACCCCTGTGGTTTTCTTTCGCTTTTGTTTGCAGACGCTGAGATGCTGGGGGGACCTGACCCGGAGTTGGCGGCCACGATGGGATTCTCCGGCTTCGGTGTGTTGCTGTGCGGACCGGTGGGGCGCCGTCTGAGAGTGTGTGTGCACTTTGTGTGAATGTGTATGTGTGTTTGTGTGTGTGTTATTGCTTGGGGCCGGCGGTCCTCAGCGGGGAGCCCCGATGAGGCTGTAGGCGGAAACGAAGCCTGTCACCACCCGCCTCCCACCCCCGGCCTGGGGCTGCCGGCGTTCCTGTGGTCGAGTTGTCTGTTTCTAGCTTCTTTCTCTTTTTTTTAGGGAAGAAAGCTCGGACTTTTGACCTCGAAGCCATGTTTGAGCAAACGAGGAGAACTGCAGTGGAGAGAAGCAGGAAGGTATTGGGTAAGAAGTGCAGGTGTAATCAGCTAACACACATTAAAACGTGTTTTGTTTCTCTGCCTTGGGGGTGGTTTTAAAGTGTCTTGGACTGGCTAAAGAACAAATAGAGGATGCTGCTTTGTTCAAGGAAGACAGTCCTAAACGGCTTAGGGCTTGATAAAGTTACTAATTTCTGTGTGATATCTGAGTATGTATGAGCAGTGTGTGTCTGCAAGGATCCTGTTGGGAGACACAGCTTATAAGTACTTTGCTTAGCTGTGTGTTTATTTTAGAAGGGAAGTTATTACAGACAGCTTTAGTCTAAAAAGAACAGAATAACCAGAAGTGTGTCTCTTATACTAAACATGAGATTCTGTAGAAGTCCCCACGTTTATTTCTGTCTTCCATCATGCTGGGAGTCATCAAGTTTTTGAGGGGGTGGTTTGAGAGTGGGTGATGGAGAAAATTATATTTTCTGTTGTGTCCAAGCAAACACCATGCTAAAGAAGGTCCCTGACAGTGCCTCTTATATCTTTTAGAAATCCCTTTGCCAACCCCAAAAATGTCAATACTTGGGCAATTTGTGCAGAAGTGTGTGGGTTTTGATTTTCTTTAGGTTTGGGTTTTTTTTTTTTATGTGATGCCCTCATCACTGAGCAGCTTCTGTCCTACTAGATTACACTTAATCCAATCTCCTAAAGTGTTTCAATTTATTAAGTTAGTAGACTTGAAGCACCTTATCAGGAAGAAAGCAATTCTATATGAAAAAATATATAATGGCGATGTTGGGTTTTTTGGTTCCATACAGAATCCCAAAAACAGACCTTTGGAAGCTTGCTGACTTTGTGGACTGTAAAACACTGTTAAACTCAAAGCGTAGAAGGGATTCTGACACTTGATTCGGACCATTTTTTTGTTGTGTTGGCTGAATCTAAACATAATAACATGTTTCTGTGTTGGAAACCTTTTCCAGGTTGAGCTCTCATTCATTATGAGATATAATTTCCTTACCCATACTTTAGTTTAAGGGAAATCTAGTAAGCAATATAAAAAACATAGTATTTTTAAGTCAAGATTTATTGAACTGCATATTGAACTGCATGTTGAATGTGTCCCTGCAGGGTTTCTAGGCTCTTACACATAAAGGAAGCACAATACATTTTTTTATAAAGTTACTAATTTTACCAAAAATAACAAAGCTTTGTATGTAATTCATTTGTTTAACTAGGAAACCAGTTTTGGTTTTCAGAATATAGTAATTAAAAAGGTGTATGTTTTACAGCTTTTTGTGGGGTTAAGGTAATGTGAGCATTTTATTTTCAGATTTCTTAGGATACAGTGTTGTTAGGTTTTTTGAATGCCTGCAATAATTTTTGGAAGTATCTGCTACACTACCTGAACTGCAGATAAAAAGAACTGAGATCAAATTAATTTTTTCCTGGTTCTATATTTTGCAAGCATTTGTGTTTCAGAGGAGAATGTTTCCTAAGTTTGTTTCAAAACTTGTTTTTAGTTTTTAACAACCAAGGGAAAAAAAAAAAAAAAAAAAAAGAGGCACTCTTTATTGTATGGAGAGAAAGTAACAGCTTAATTGTAGTTGAGTGCTTTTATAAATACTGTAGCTGCTACCCTGTCATAATCCCATCATTCTTATCTACACTTAAAAATGCAAGGTTCTATTTGTTTTGATTTTGTTGCACTGTTCCACAGGGATTCATTTTCAGTAATTGAAGTGGGAACACACAGCTAATATAAAAATCTTTTCAATTTATTTTCCATAAATCATATTTAGAGTTTTATACCTGCATATATTTATCTACTAATTTAGTTCTCTGTGTGATGAAACTTCAGTCACACTCTGATATAATGATACTGTTTTAGTATAGTGTGGAAAATACTGTAACATCAGCATTTTATATTATCAACTTATATTTGTACAAACTATCAACTGGAAGATGTTTGCATTTTCCTTGTGGCAGTTTGATTTTCTGTGTGATCATTGCAGTAGCAGTGGTAATTTAATTTATATGGAAAAGTAATCTGTTTTCATTTGAAATCCTGTATTTGCTGTTACATTTTCAAATATCTCATATAGATCTGAAAATTAATTGTTTTACTGTTCTCACCAAGCCTCTAATTTAATTATTTTGTGAAAGCTTTGATTACTTCTCATTTATGTGCCCTCCACATTCAGAGGCTCGTGAAAGAGAGAAGGAAGAACAGTCTGAAAAAGATTTTAGAAGTCCATGCTCTGATTCATCAGCTTCAGCATCCAGTGCAGCAGGAGCTGGGTCCACATTAACCCAAAGGTACTTATATATGATGGCAGATTCCATGTTACAGCTTTCTTAACTGAACAGGATTTGGGGATTTTAGTGATTTGTTTTGGTTTTTTTAGAGTGTGAGTGAAGTCTTTCAGGGAATTACAGATTTTAAATTTTTGTTAATCTGTGCTTTCTTAAACTGTGCCAATATTTGTAAATACGGGCATTACATGTATTCAGGATCTAATTTTTAAGTCTTGTCCCTAATCCTTTTCTACATACTTTAAAAGAAAAAAAACCAACAAACCAACAACTATACAAACTAAAACCATCAATGTTTTATCTATGGGTATTTATAAAGTAATAGGACAAACATGACTGCATGTGCTGACTTAGGTTTTCTCACCTATGCGTAGAACACTTGTTCATGCCTCTTGAAAAGGAAAGCAAAGTAGGTGAAGAGTCTCCTGTCTGCACAATGTATAGAGCAGTGGAGTTCAGAAAGTATTTTATTTTTACTTCAGCCTGAAATTTACTTTCAAACTTGCCATCATGTTTTTGTTATTGATAAATGGGACAGGGATTGTGGAGACCAGTGCACTGTGAATTTTTAGGTTTCTGTAGATATGGAATTCTAATAACCCATAAAAGATACTAGTAGAGGTATATATGTATCTTAAGGGTATAACTGGTTGTATGATATACTACCCTATAGATCCTGTGTTATGTCCTGTGCATCAGGTAAAAAATTCTGTGCGCCCATTTGCTATTCATGACCTTAGATACCTATCTGGCATAGTAATGAAGGGTCACAAGTATTTAAATGTAACATGGTTGTATACTGTATATGGGTGACTTCAAGATAATCCGTTACAACAGATGGTAACATGGAATGCAGTCAGGTGATACAGAGCCTTTCCCTCATCTCATTTTGCTAATGGACACAGCAGAAAAAACCTCTAGTGACTGGATAAAGGAAGATAACAAATACCTTTCTACATTCTGGGTGATTAGTAGGCTCTGGTAATTCACGAGAACTCTGCTTGTACCAAGCTTGTTTGGTTGTTTGGTTGGTTTTTTTTTTTTTGTATGTTTGTGTGTTTTTTGGTTTGGGTTTGGGTTTGGGTTTCCTTTTTCTTTTTTACCGAACACTGAGAAAGGAGGGCATGACATCAAAAAAATCTCCTGGAAGTTTTGTATTTCCTTGTAAAGTATGATTGCTAGTCAGCGAGACATACCATTGTGGCTCATCCTTAATTCAGAGGAAAATCCTACAACTGACAATTTAAGTATGAAATATAGGACTCTCAGTAGTTCTTTTTATAATGTAGATTTTAGGTACTACAAACTGATGAAGTACTATCTCCATTGTACTTTTTAAAAAATTCTAAGCACTTTTAGTTATCATAGTAGCCCTACTAATTTTGTAGCTGTTAAAAGGGGATTAAATTTTGTTATTCACCAAATAGTGAATAACAGCCACTAATTTTTGCTTTTGAGCTACTTTGCTGTAGAGAAATGTTTATAATAGTTACAGTACTTATATATTTATACATGAGTATAATTATAGTTAAAATTTGTGAAATTAAAGCAACTTGTAGTATATAAAAAGAAAAAAAAAAAAGAGAATGGATTATGTGAATACAGAGAACACATGGGGGGGATATGACCACATACTTGCACAACTGCCAGAATGTTTTTTATTTCTTCTATATGTGTGCCATCCATGCTCTAATGGAGCTGTCTTTTTTTTTTTTTTTTTCCTCTTGCAGCTTGTTTTGCTTACTGAGGAGGTTTTCACTTACTGAGGGAAAGCAAAAAACAGTTGTTTTTGCTTAATCCTGGGAAAGTGGCTGGCAAACTTTCTTTTTTTTTTCTCTCCTTACAACCTCTGGTAGAATAAGACTGTAAGGCTGAAAGTTGAAGGAAACACCACTGATTTGTCCTTTTTGTCAGCACCACTTCCAGTCTCTGTCATAAGGATAGATGTGCTTTTGGTCTGGTTGCCTTGGGATGTTTTTATGCTTGACTTCCAGTCAGGACAGGTTACCAGTAGCTGTAGCTAGAGTACTTGGTTGTTCCTGCCAAGTATGGGGTGTTGTGAAAAATAGGACTGCAACACCGGCCAGTTTATGTACAGAGTGATTACACTGTCCCACAAAATGTTGAAATGTTTGATTTGATTGATTTAGCCTTCCTTGCAAATGAGGCAATAATAAGAATGAGTAATTAAGAAGAAACCTGGCTATAATCCAGGACTTCTTGAATCATTTTGCTGTATATATTATTCTCACGGGCAACTATGGTGTGTATTTGGTTTTGTTCTAAAACTAAGTAAATATCTTTCCCCCAGAAGCCAGCTTATGTGGTTTCATAGTCTGTGAATGTCTATCAACCCTTAAAAAGAGTGTAAACCTGTTAGTTTGGGGGATACCTAAATTAAAGAACTTTGAAGGTTTGAAGCTCTTCCTCACATGCTGGAAGAGCTTCTTTTTGGCATAAATATTGATTGTCCCGGAGTAAGATAAGCTTTTTTAATTTCAGTTAGATTTATTAGATAATCATATACTGATCTAGATTTTTAACTGTCTCTCATCACTATGCAAAATGAAGTTTGTAGAGGTAATACCTTTTATTAAACTAGTAAATATAGTTGGGAAAATTAGACAAGCTTTCAGGCATGCAAGCCCTTCTAATTACTAGTATCTGAGGATGTGATTTGTGTTGGTTATAGTCTTTTGATTTCTTCCTAAAACAGAATTACAGTTGCTTATCCAACACAAGATATTTGCTGTGTAACCTACTTGGTATACACCTGATGTGGGGGACAGAGTTGGGCTATGTTCTCTATTATGATTACATAGTTTAGATCGTATTTTCTTAGTCCTTTATTATGTTTTTAAACTTTGAGTGTTTATGTTCTAGTTAAGTGGTAACCTAAACTGTAAAAAACCCCCCCAACCAACAACAGTCTTTTTTTTTTTTTTTTGTTGAATTATCTTTTGCAGCCTGATCACCTGAAAAATCACAACACATTCTTAAAATACAGACTCCCAAACCATTCGTGCAATTTGAGTTCGTCTCACTAAATTTGAAAGGAATGACAGATTTCCCCTCTGAGGTGTCACCAGCAAGGGAAGAAAGTCCCAGGGATTATTACAGGTACTATCATTAAGTGTAAAGATGCTTCTGCAAAATTACATGTTA
>JAOEGS010102768.1:0-10017 GCA_025447755.1 Corythornis vintsioides
CCCCCCCCCCCCCCCCCCCCCCCCCCCCCCCCGGTCAGGGGCCCCACCCGAAACGGCGGCCCCCCCCCCGGGGGCCCCCCCCCCCCCACCCCCCCCCCCCCCCCCCAGCGTGGCACCTCCTTGTCCGTGAAGATCTGGATGAAATCCCGCAGGGAGAAGCAGCCCGTCTGCAGCATCAGCTCCCCCGTCTCCTCCACGCAGGGCCCCGCAAACACCAGCAGCTTGTGCTGAGACACGTCCGTGATGAGGTTCCGCAGCTGGGGACACACAGGGGGTGGACGTGAGGACGGTGGGGGGGACGTGAGGACAGAGGGGATGTGAGGACCCCTCTTGACTCCACCCCCCCCCCCCCACCCCCCCGGCTCCTCCCCGCCTCACCTCGTCACACAGGGACTTGTCCGACGGGTTGAGCAGCACCAGGGTCTCCAGAACATCCCCGCGGTGGTGGAGGGTCCTCTGCCCTGTGGGGAGCAAGGGTTGACAACCCACCCTCCCCAAAACCACGGGGATGCACCCCGCTCTGGCCCCATGCCATGGGGAAGGGATGGGATGGATGGGGCCAGTGCCAGGCACCATCCTGTCACTGGACACCACAGGGCCAGAGGATCCACTGAGCCCAAGGACACGTTTCCCGCGTCCTTCCTGCCACAGGGAGGGGAGGAAAAAGCAGGAGCGGGGGGGGGGGGGGTGTCAGGCTGTGGAAGCCCTTCTGACCCCTCTGAGCACCACAACAAGCCCCGGGTGCTCCCAAAGCAGGGGTCTCAGGGCTGAACCCCCCCTTTTTCAGGCAGGCACCCACCCACTGGAGACCTGCCTGTGCCCCCTCTGCCCCTCTGCTGCTGTCACAGGGCATGGTGACGGGGAGAAGGCACCAGAACAGCCCAACACCCCGCCTCCAGCATTCCCAGTTCCACCTTCTCCTTCCTGTGGGAAGTGGTTTCTCACATGGGGGGTCACGGGGCTCGCCCGTGGGAGGGCACAAAGCAGAGCCTGTGCCTGTAACTGCTGGGGAGGAGGTGGGGGATGGTTCTCCCCCACCCATTGAACACCACCTTGGGGGGCTCGGGGTGGGGAAGGCAGGGATGGTGCCCCCTCCTCTGGTACCTTTCACGATGCTGGAGAAAGTGGCCGAGTGCCGAGACACGAAGAGCTTCAGCTGCTCGTCCAGGTTGCAGGAGGTGAGGTCGATGTCCCAGGAGCGGATTCCTTTGTTTTTGGGGACACACACACCCCAAAATAAGGGGGGTGCTCAGCCCTGGTAGCACCCACCAGCCTCGTGCCCCATGAAGAGCCCCCTTCTCGCACCCTGCACCCCCACAGCACCGGTTTCAACAAAGAAAGAGCCCGGTGGGGACCGTCCCCCCAACATCAACCAGCCAAAGGGGTTTTGGGGAGACCCCAGCGGGTCCCCGAGGGCACCCGGGGTGACTCGCGGCGGTGCCCGGGGCAATGGGCACTCAGCCCACTCAGTGGCACCTCCTCAGAGGCAGCAATTAAAAGAATTAACGGTACCCGGTGCCCGAGGGATCGGGAACCCCCACGGTGCCTTCCGGACCCCACGGAAGGATGGGGAAGGTTGAGGGGGGAATCGAGATGCCAACCACAGCCCGTGCCCGTTAACGGCCGCCAATGGCGTAAGACTGAGGGGCCCCGTTGCACAAATTCTGCCCCATTTTGGGGGTCCGGTTCTGCCCTCGTGGGGGGGTTGGGAGGGAAGGGGGCACAGGGCACAGCGTGGCCCCCCAGCCCGGCCCCCGTGGCTGCAGGGGGCGAGGTCCCAGGAGGTGACAAGGGGAGGGGACAGGGTACGGGGTTCCCCAGAGCCTGGGGAGAGATCCCTGGGGAACACCGGGGGGAAAAGATCCCGGGGGCCTGGGGCAGAAAAGGGGGTCGATCCTGGGGATTCCAGGAGCAGATCCCGGGAGTTCAAGGGGGCAGATCCCGGAGGTGCCAGGGGGCAGATCCCAGGAGACAGATCCCAGGGGTTCCAGGAGACATATCCTGAAATCTGGGGCAGAAAAGGAGTTAGATCCCGGGGGCTCCAGGAGCAGATCCCGGGGGCTCAGGAAGCCAGATCCCGGGGGCTCAGGGAGCCAGATCCTGGGGGCTCAGGGAGCCAGATCCCGGGGGCTCAGGGAGCCAGATCCCGGGGGCTCAGGGAGCCAGATCCCGGGGAGCACGGAGGGGCAGATGCTGGGGTCGAGGGGTGGGAGAGGGGGGCAGATGCTGGGGAAGAAGCTGCGCTTCGGGATCCAAATGCTGCAGACCAGGGGCAGGAGGGCGCTGACCGGGAGGGATCGGGGCGGGGGGGTTGCGGTGTTAGACCCCGGTGGCGGGGGCAGACCCCGGGGGGACCGGAGTGAGTGGGGAAGGGGATTCAGATCCCGGGGAAGCGGAACCGCGGGAAGGGGGCGGCAGAAGAAAGGCAGAGCCCAAAGCACCAGGCGCGGGGGACAGCGGGGCCCAGGGGCCCGCCCCGGAGCCTCCCGCGGATGCCGCCGCCGCCGCCGCCTCCCCGGGGAGAACCGCGGGCTCACCTCGCTCCAGCTGCTGCAGCGCGGCAGCCAAGAGGCCGGGCCGGTGGCAGCCGCCGCCCACGATAGCCAACAGCGAGTAGCGGCGCGGCCCCGCGGCGGAGCCGGCAGAAGGAACCGGAGCCGCCGCAGCCCCCGCGGCCCTCGCCGCTGCCGCCGCCGCCGCCGCCGCCGCCATCTTCGGCGCCCCCCGCCCCGCGCCGGGCCACGCCCCCCGGGGACGTCACCGCCGCTTGGTCCCGCCCACTGATGTCACCGCCGACCAATGGGAAGGCGAGAACGGGGAAAGGGGAGGCGGGGCCTCGGGGAGGGGGAGACGTCGGGCGGGGAGCTCTTAAAGGGGCAACGCCGGGGTGGGGCCGGTGGGGTGGGGTCCGCTGCGAGGGATGCGGGGTGCGTAAGGGGTGCGGGGTTAGGGGTGGGCGGGCAGCGCGGGGATGGGGCTGAGCGGAGAGGAGATGGGGGTGCGCGGCGCTGTGCGGGGCCTGGGCGATGCGCTGCGGTGCGGGATGGGCCCCTGCAGCCCCCTCAAGGCGCCCCTGGTCATGGCCTCGCTGCCTGAGCTGCTTCCCCACCCATCAGCCGTGACCACAAGAGACCCCGCAGGCCCTGCCATTGACCCCCCAGCCCCACCCGGCACCATGCCCTCTCCCGCTCTCTCACCGCACATCCCACCCCAGCCCCCCCCAGCAGGATGGGAACCACCCCTGCCCACCCTACCTGGCACCCCAGACCCCGTGCCCAGCTCAGGGGCAGCGGCAGAGGGGCGCTGGTCCCCCCGAAGCCCCCAAAGAGCAGGCAGCAGGCGGCAATCTGAGCGCTTTAATGTGGCCCTAGCCCCTCACACCCGCAGCCCCCTGGGCCAGCGCACCCAAGGGTGCCAGGGTGCTGGGCAGGCACGTCCAGGCGTGTCCCAGTGCGGGGGAGGGGACTGGGGAGGGTGGGGGGTCCTCCAGGGCACGGCCCGGGCCAGCAGCATCCCGGTGGGTGGCATCGTCCCCGGCGAACCTCAGGAGCACTTGAGGATGAGGAGGTTGCAGGCGGTGCCGCGGGGGCAGCTGCAGAGCTTCCCGATCCGTGCCCCGCGCCGCACCGCACACGGTTCCCCGGGCTCGCACTGCGGGACATCAGCCGTCAGCTCAGCACCCGGAGCAGCCAGGGCTGAGCACCCCACCGCCCACACCCAACACCCCCAACCCGGCCGTACCGAGGGCACCCAGCTCAGCCGCTTCTCCACCGCTGGCAGCTCCCTGCTCCCCAGTTTCTCCAGCACCTCCTGCAGTGCCTCGACCTGCTGCACACAGCACCGTGTCACCCCGCAAGGTGTCACCCCGAGCTTACAGATCCACATCACCCCAAGCCCCCAGGCCACCAGTGACAGGTCCTACCCCACCCATGAGCAGGATCCATCTCTGTCACCTCTACTTCAGACCCCCTGGCTCAGGCTCGGTCCCTACTGGAGAGGAACCGGGGCTGTGGCAGGAGTGGGGATCTTGGGGTGCATCCCACACACCCCCCGAGTGCAGCCCCATGTCCTCTCGCTAGCAACCCCCTGCCGAGCTTCTCCTCTCACCAAACCCGGTCCAGGGTGGCCTGTTGGGAAGGGAAACCCAGGAAAAAGCTGCAAATTCCCACATGCTGTGGGATGTTCCCAGGGGAGCTGCTGTGAGGACCCCCCCCTTCCAAGAGTAGCAGCAGAAAAAACAGCAGAAAAAAAGGGGTGAAGCCTCCCCAGTCTCCCCAGCACCCTGGGGACACCCTGGCACTGCCAGAACCCAAACTAGGAAGACAGGAGCATCACCCCAAAGTTCCCCAGAGCCACGAGGGGGGCTGCTGGGGGGGCCCCATCCTTACAGATCCCACACCCCCAGCCCCTTACCAGCTCCATCTCCTCCTGGCTCTGCCTGGCCGGGCTCTCGAGGGGCTGGAGCCCCAGCACCGGCCCCATGGTGCCCAGCAGGACGAGGCTGGAGCTGGCCAGGCAGAGCAGGCAGAGCCGGGTGCTCTCCATGCTGCCGGTGCCAGAGAAGTCCCTGGGTGCCCACTGGTGTGCCTGGCTCAGCCGCATTTATCCCGGTCGGTGCTGGGGGCAAACACCCTCTGACGCAGGTGGGCAGCAGGTGCCCGGTGGGTACACGAGTGCCCCCCAGAACCCCGACGCCGTCATCAACCTGGACGGGGGGACGTGTCCCTGGGAGATAAGTCCCCTGGGACCCGCCTGTCCCACGCCAGCGGTGGCACCTGCGTCAGCACCACGTCCAGAGTGGGCAGAGGCCCCCCCCCTGGGCTGCCCCCCCAGCCTCCCAGAGGCTGCTCTGCCAATTCCCTAAGTAAACAACAGCTCAGCCTAGAGCGTCCCAGTCACCGGCGCTGGCAGAGCCCAGGGGCCCTCTGGGACAATGGCACAGACAGGATGGCACGTGGGTCTCACAAACGGCTTTAATCCAAAGGAGGGGACAGATGTGGGGACAGACAGGGGGACAGACAGGGGGACAGACAGGGTGTTCTGCAGCCCTCCTGGGCCAGGGCTCTGATGCAGAGCCAGCCCGAGTGGAGGGAAAGCTGCTCCCCTCTGGGGACCACCCCAGGGTGGGGAGGACCCCCTCTGCAAACGAGGGGGGAGTGGGAATGTGACACTGCCCGGTGGATGCCCTTCCAACAGGGTGTGGGTGGCCAGTTCTCACTGGAGGGGAGCAGAGATGGGTGAGCAGTGGGGAAGGGACAATGGGGTACCCCAGTCCCCCCATCCCTGTGTCCCACAGCCACACCAAGTCCCTCCTGGCTCTCCCAGCATCCCTGGGGGGTCCGTGTGTGTCCCAGACCCCCCACTATCCCCAGGGGGTTCCCCAGCCACCCAGCATCCCTGCTGGGTCCCTCCCATCCCACAGCTTTTCCAGGTCCCCCCCTGCCTCCCACTCCCAGCAGCATGGTGATGTGAGAGCAGGGCCATGCTGGACAGCACTGGGAGGGGTTCCCAGCCCCAGAGCATCCCCAAACCCACCTGCCCTCCTAACTGCATGGGGGCTTCTTCTGCTTGCGGCCTGGCACCTTGGGGGGCTCAGCAGCCTCTGCCCGACCTTCCCGGAGGCCCTGGGCACAAAGAAGTGGGGGGGGGGGGGTGTGTGTGTGTGTCACAGGGGAGACCCTTTCCTCTCCTTCCCCCCACCCATCCCATTCCCCTGCCGTACCATGTAGAATCCAGTGTGGTACCCGCTCAAGTACCAGGCCATCAGCATGGCAGCCAAGGCATCCTCCTCCTCTTCCTCACGCAGGGCATGTGGCCGGGGGGGCATCATCTGCCAGCAGCACCCACAGCCCCTTAGGGAGCGATGTGGGGGAGCGTGGGGTGCCCCGTGGCTGGGGGGGAGGGGGTGTGACACGGACTCACCTCAGGGTGCTGGGGGGAGCCATGTGCCCGCTCACCCTTCCTCCTCCTCCTCCTCCTCCTTCTTGCACCTGGGGGTTGCTCCCACGATGAGGGGGCACATTCCCCCTCCAGGGTGTTGTTTGCCCCCCAGGCTGCAGGGCGGGGGGGCAGGAGATCGGCCAGCACCTGCTCCTGGGTGTTGCCGTAGCCGTCGAACTGCACCAGGCAGGTGCCAGCAGCGTGGTCCAGGGTCAGCAGCCGGGCCGGGTACAGCAGCCCATCCCCTGCCCAGGTGGTGCTGCAGGCGTCACCCACCCGCCACTGCGGAGACATGGTGGTCACGGGGGGGGGGGCAGCGCAGACCCCCAAGCCCATGGGGTTCGGGGACGTTGCTGTCTCACCTGGTGGCCGCCGCTCTCCTCCTCGTCCTCCTCGTCCTCCTCGCTGGGGATCATGCTCGAGGGCGTCTCGGAGTTGCCCTCCGACCCCCCGCCCGGAGGGTCCTGTGGGGAGTGCTGCGGGGCAGCCCCCGGGATCGCCGCCTTCCCTCCAGCCCGGGGGTCGGGATCCTGTCGGTAGCAGAGGCGGTGTCACGGAGCGGGACAAGAGCGCGGAACATCCCGGGCCTGTCCCGGACACCGGCTGGACCGGAGCGAAGAAACCCCCTCCAACTGCCGCTCCTGTCCAGCGGGTCCGGGCTAGTCCAGATCCTCCAGCCCCACTCCAGTCCCCTTGCTCCCAGCACCGGTCCGGTCCCGGTCCCTTGATCCGTCCGGTCCCATCCTCCCAGCCCCGGGCCCACTCACAGCACCTGTCCGGTCCCGGTCCCTCTCCCAGCCCCACTCCGGTTCCAGTCCCAATCCCAGCACCGGTCCGGTCCCGGTCCCTCGACCCGTCCGGTCCTGTCCTTCCAGCCCCAGTCCCTCCCCCAGCCCCACTCCGGTCCCGCTCCCAGCTCCGCTCCGGTCTGGGTCCCCCGACCCGTCCGGTCCCGTCGCTCCCGGCGGCCCCGCGCTAGCTCCCTCCCGGTTCCCCCCGCGGTCCGATGCCGGTGCCCACCCGCGGCCCCGGGGTTCTCTCGGCCATGACCCGGCGCGGGCGGTGCGACCCCCTAAGCTCCGCCCACAACCCCCCAAGCCCCGGCCGCCCCGCAGCCCCCTGGTTAATGTAGTCACCGCCCGGCGTCCACTGGGTACCGTAATCCCCGCCCCTTCCCGCGCACTACACTCCCCATAGGGCATTGCGGGCGGAGCAGCGAGCGGGCGGGCAGAGCTCCGCCGCCGCCTTTCCTGCCCCCTGCTGGATGGGCGGTGTGCGAGGCGGGAGCGCGGCCGCCGGTGCAACAAGTGGCCGCCGTGCCCGGCCGAGCGGGGAGACACGGGAGGGTAACAGGGGACAACGGGGACACGCACACGGTGCCAGCACCGCTGCAGGGACACACGGTCAAACGGCCTGCGTGCCCGGGGAAAACTGAAGAGCGGCGGTCCCGGGGCTGTGCACCGGGCAGCACACCGGGTGTGCCCGGGCGGGTGCCCGGCAGGTGGCAGCCGCCGCCCGGCCCAGTCCCGCAGCACGGCCGAGTCTCGTTCCTCCCCTTCTTCGCTGCACTGAGGCCCCACGCGTGTCCTCGTTTCCCCCCGGCCGAGCTTCCCCCGCGCCCCGGTGCAGGAATTGCTCCCTCCTCGGTGCAGCTCCCCGGTCCGCGGGCAGATTCCCGGTGCACCTACGGAACCCCTAAGCTTACAGACCAACTCCCGCTGCACCGAACCGACCCCCGCTGCACGGACAGACCCCTGCTGCACGGACCGACTCCTCGCCCGTGCACAGTCGGACCCCCCCGGTCGCAGACTCCAGTGCACGGTCAACACCCCCCCGCCTCTATGTATCGATCCCCTCCCGGTGCAGCTCCCGCTGCACGAACCGATCCCTCCAAACCTCCCCCCCCCCCTCCGCCCGGTTCCCGCACAGACCCGGGGGCAGTTTCTGGGCGGGGGTTTCCCCGCGCGCGCCGCGTTCCCGCCCCGTCCCCACGTGGGGACCCCGCGGCACGGCCCAATCCCCGCGCCGCTCGCGCTCTCCTTTGTGCCCAGGCGGCCAATGGGAGAAGCGGGGGCGCCGCGCGACAACCCGCCCTGCCGCGAGAGCCTATAAAAGGCGGCGCCGGGCGCGGCGGGAGCGTCAGAGCGATCGCGCTGCGAGAACGACGGGAGGAGAGCGAGCCCTGGCGATAGCCCCGCGATAGATCTGCGATAGCCCGCGATAGATCTGCGATAGATCTACGATAGCACCGGGACAAACTTGCGACAGCATCGCCGCCGCTCTCGGGATTATCGCTTTTGGGATTTGCCTCTCCTTTTTTCCCGGATTACAATTGCACCATGACCTTGGAGGAGCTGGTGCCTTGCGACAGCAGCAAGTGAGTGCGGCGGCTCCGGGAGATGATGATGGGGAGGGGTGGGGGGAGAAGCTGTCGCGATTGTCGCCGCCGTTGCTCACCGGCTTTCTTGTCCCCGTCCCGCAGGATGCAGGCGGTGAGCGAGGCGGTGGAGCGGGTGCTGGTGGCTGCTCAGCGGCAGGACCGGCTCACGGTCGGGGTGTACGAGTCCGCCAAGCTCATGAACGTGTGAGTATTTTGGGCGGGGGGTCGGAGCGGGCAGTTGGAGGGGATGCGGCTTTGCGAAGTGCGGGGGCTCCCTGGAGCAGCCGCAGAGCTTGCGGGGGGGGTGTCCAGGCCAGGGGAGGGGGGGGCATCACCCGTGCGGTTGGCATCGCTGGGTGGTCCCTCCAGGAGCGGGGTTAGGTGCAGGGGCGGTGCAGTGGGGACGCTCCCCAGAGCTTGGGGGGTCCGGGCAGCACCCGTGCGGTTGGCATCGCTGGGTGGTCCCTCCAGGAGCGCGGTTCTGTGCAGTGGGGACACTCCCCGGGGCTGGGGGGTGCTCAGCCCCCTCCCGCCATCTCTGCACACCGGGTGGCAGCAGCAGGGTGGGGACTTGGCACCGTGCGGAGGTAGTTTGGGGTGTCCCCGCTAACTCCACGTGTACCCCCCCAGGGACCCGGACAGCGTGGTGCTTTGCCTGCTGGCCACCGACGAGGAGGACGAAGGCGACATCGCCCTGCAGATCCATTTCACCCTCATCCAGGCTTTCTGCTGCGACAACGACATCCACATCCTCCGCGTCTCGGGCATGCAGCGCTTGGCCGCCATCCTGGGCGAGCCCGAAGCGGGCACCGAGCCCCGCGACCTCCACTGCCTCTTAGTCACGGTGAGTGGGTCGGTGATGCACGGCCACGCACCGACGGCATCGTGACTCACGTCGGGCATCGCGCCAGGGGTGGGCGGGGACGGGGACGGGGGGACGCTCGGGGGACACTTGTGGAAGAGCTGGTGGCGCTGAACCTACCTCGTGCTTTCTGCTTCCCCAGAACCCCCACACGGACTCTTGGAAGAGCCAAGGACTGGCCGAGGTGGCGAGTTACTGCGCCGAGAGTCGCGATAGGAACCAGTGGGTGCCGTACGTCTGTCTGCAGGAGCGCTGAGCATCGCCCCCCTCCACAACCCCGGACCGGGTTCGGTGCCTGAAGCAGGAGGAAGAAAAAGAATAATAATTAAAAAAAATAAATAAAAAATAAAACGGCAGGAAAAGGGTGGAGAAACGGCCAGTTCAAAACCACAAACCCAAACACCCACCGATTTTCTTAATTTTCTTTTCACCGGAGCGGAGGAAGGAGCGGCCCGACCGCAGCGGTGGGCGTGGGACCGAGGGGACCCCGGTGGGAACGGGGACCGGAGCCGCGCCGAGGAGTTGCGCTTGGCCACGGGGCCCGCGGGACTGTGCGGAGGAGCCCCGGGACGGAGCTCGGGGAGGAGATGGAGCCTGTGATGGTTTTTACCCTTGGTTTATTTTTATTTTTTTCGTGGAGTCGTCGGAGCCGAGGGGCAGCGATGGAGATTTGCAAACAAACTGCTTTTTTTTTTTTTTTTTTTTTTTAACGAGGACTAAAAGGATCGCCGGCAGGGCTGGACCTGCAGCGCCGCTTGCAGTTTTTGCACTCAAGCTACTTGGATTCCCTGACCTGAATCGATTCCAGAGTCTATTCTTATACTGACTTGAGAAA